>JAFFST010050205.1:1320-14164 GCA_022414735.1 Noturus placidus | reverse complement strand
ATATATACACACACACAGGTTTTACTTCATTTAACCCAAATATCATATCAGCCAAGATATGTTTAGTGTCAGACATTTGCTTCTATAGTTTTGTACCAGAGCCAAGAGTCTAAAGGTCTTCACAGGTAATGGGGAAAAATCTAAACCAGTAAATATTGTACTTAAACCGCATGCAATTATTAAATAACAGTGTGACCTCATGTAATCTATAAACATGACCAAAACCTGACTACATTATAGGGGCCATCTTGGAGAACCAGATTAGCTTGTTTGCAGGGGTTGCTATTTGTTAGCAGTCTGTTCCCAATAGTTGAAATAGGAATTGTTTAAATCTGGAAACATATTGTTTTTTCGTCCATATGGGTTTTTTCAAGGTTCTCTGGTTTCCTCCCACCTCCAAAAAACATGCCAGTATGTGGATTGCCTACTCTAAATTGCCCCTAGTTGTGAAGGAGTCTGTGTATATGTGTGTGCCGATGGTGCCCTGAAATGGACTGGAGTGCTACCTAGAGTGTATTTCTGCTTTAGACCCAGTATTCCTAGGTTCTGGATCCATCATGACGCTGACCAGGATAAAGTGGTTACTGAAGATCAACGACAGTTGATGATGACTACCATTACCTGTTATCTACATTAAACTCCTAACTCTAGCACAAAACTAACAGACACCAAACATGCCTTGGATGATGATGGAACCGTGATGTTTTTTCTCGCCTACCTAATCCTTTATGCTTTAATAAAAGTCAATTTTATATGATGCTCTGCTCAGCTGATGATGAAGACTCTGGGGCCTTCCTCTCTCATTGGTGGCAGGCTGTCCACATTCTCAATGAGGATGTGCTTGTCCTCCCTCTTTCCTGGGCTGTCCAGGGCCTGAGTATGGCACAGATTACTCCTCAGCTCATGCAAAGTCACACGCAGATCCTTGAAGAGATGAAGCATGCTCACACCAAGCACAATGACCAGGAAACCGCCAATGGTGCCCACAACATCCACTGCTGACATGGAGCCCCACTCTTTGAACAGGATGATGGAGGTGGTGAGCACCACGGTGGTGAAGAACACGTAGTATATAGGGTAGACAAGCAGCGTGTTAAAAGTGTCCAGAGACTTGTTCAGGTAGTTGATCTGGATGATGATGGAAGCCACCAAAGTCAACAGGAGTATCCAGGTAAGAGGATGCCGGAAGACGGTGGGTTCGACGACGACTGTACGGAGGAAGATGCCCAGGCCCTTCACTGAAGACACGGTGAAGGCTCCGAGCAGCGAGCAAATGCTTATGTAGATTAATATATTGGTATGACCAATGCGAGGAGAAAAGTAGAAGATCATAGCCAAACAGGCTATGAGAAGGATGCTGGCAAACACAAGGAAACCTTTAGGAGACAGAAGATAATTAAGTAATTAGGTTTGCTTTCTTTTCTTTTTCAAAGGTTTTTTTTTCTTAACCATCATATACTATAATTTTGAATAGAAATTAATAAAATCAAGCAATGGCTCTACAATAACATCATTAATACCATGGTGTATTGGTAGACAGAGTGTTCAATGTGATTCTTACTCCACCATTTAACAATTACTATAACAATTGCACTGCAATGCTTTAGAGAAACCCGGGCTATAAAATACATGAGAAATTATACTTCATTACTATACTTATGTATTATTTTGATGTATTTATACTGAGTGTTTTAATTTAATTTAATTTATCAATTTGTATAGCGCTTTTTACAATGGTACATTGTCTCAAAGCAGCTTTACAGAAATATAATTTTTACATTTACAAGCGACTTACTAATGAGAGCACATTCACACACCAATGGTAGCAGAGCTGCCATGCAAGGTGCTAGCTTGCCATTGGGGGCAACTTAGGGTTCAGTGTCTTGCCCAAGGACACTTCGGCATGGGATCACCCGGGCCGGGATTCGAACCGCCAACCCCACAGTTAGTGGATTAGTGGACAACCCGCTCTACCGACTGAGCCACAGCCGCCCAGTTTTGAAACTGAATTCTTGTACTCTTGTTCAATTACATTTCAAAGACAAAAATACCCTTTTTACATCCTAGGTTGTTTTATTTAGACCTTCAGTGTAGGTCTACTTGATACAAATCTCTAAGGCCTTTTCTTCTATTATCTAGCTTATAACTGTATGTTATACGTCAATTGAATGGGAGTCCATGCAATTTACTTACATTTCGGTTTAAAAAATCCATTGGCAAGTTTTTCAGTATCAAGAATCATGCCAATTCATCATCTGTTGTGACCATCTTATGCTACACAATATAGTTAGCGCTATAGCTATCTGTGCGTGTCTGGCTGTGTCTGCAATGTTGATCTTGAAGATGAGTGCCCCTGGCCCTACCTCAGGAAAATGTTTCAATATCCTGGACTAAGTAAAGACTCGTGTAAAATGAGGCATCTTGTTTGAGACATGAACTCCATCTAATTTGAAGAAGCATGTTAAGGTAAGTTTTGCTAACATTGACTGCCTATATTTAATTAAGTTAAAATCTGTTTTCTTTGATAATTCTAAGCAAAATTAAACTCGCATCAATTCTAGTAGCAAGTCAAATTGTAGTTAATGGTAAATATTGTTTATTTACGGGATATTTTTCATCTGATTAATTCATTAGCAAACTACGTATCGTGTATCATACATATGAGCAACAAACTTACAGAAATGGAATGATGTTTTCAGGCAAAATGGCTTATGTATGGTTTATAACCGTAATAAAATTTTTGGTTTCAAATGAAAACATGATATTAACTTAATTCCACTGGTGAGAACATTTATTACATATTTTCACTTGAACATTTTTGGCTGGATACTTCCACTTTTAACTGAGTAAGATGTTGAAATAATATCTAGACTTTGGCTTAAGCATAATTTCTCAATACTTTTTACACCCTTAGGAAATACATATTGGGTTCATTCCATTTCATTGCAGGCATCTGTTTACATGTTTTCCAGCCCAGTAATTAGCCCCACCCTGAGCCTGGACACAGCTGCTCAGCACTGCCCGTTTTCTGTTACAGGTTGCACAAGAGTTTATAGTTTCAACAGAGGAGGTGATGTCTTTCGGATTCAATTCAATCCTATTTATTATTTATGCACTTTTAACAATGCACATTGTCACAAAGCAGCTTTATAGATAATCCAGATATAGACATAGATTTCGATTTCAGAGAATCAGAGGCTGATCTGATTTCATTATTGTTTCTAATATTGTATTAAAATTGATGCCATGTAAATTACCTCTATCTCCAGTAGTACACACTAACGCTATTCCTTCCTTGATTACCAACACCTTCAGACTAACTTACAAGAACTGTGTAAGGCACTTCCACACACTCATATCAGGAAGCTCTGCACCTGCCCATGTGCTTGTACTACCTTTAACAGTCTAGCATTAATACTTTAAGGCTAGTTAGTATTGTTACTTCAAAAACCAATCCTTGTCTAGATCATTCATAGTCTAAGCTCATCTATAGGAGTCAGTGTATAAGCTATTGCGTCCCTTTATGTTTTCATGTTGTAATTTCAGTTATACTGCACCACTGTTCAATTCCTGATTCTCATTGGTCAGAAAGTGTTGATTAATTTTAGGAAACAGTATCTCTTACAGTAGTGTTGGCTGCTAATAGGTTTTATAATCCCTCCAGGATTTCACAATTTTGTGATCCCAGAAATTAATGGAAAATCAAGAAAACTCCGCAATATTAGGAGGAGCTTGCAATTTTTCTAAATTACCACAGTTTTTTTCCACAGATTTGGGCCAAGACGAGTCATGTGACTTCATCACAACAAGCATTCATCCAAAGCCCTCTTAAATTCATGTGCGTCAAATGTGAGTACAGCTAAAAGGTCTCATTTGCCAACAATCACCACTGCAAAAGACCGTGCAAAACAATTTCATGCAGTTGCAATTTTGCCAATTCAAGGAGTTTTCTGGAAAAAAAGCACAAAAAACTCTAAGTTGCATCACAAATTTGAAAAAAATCTGCAGCAAAAGCAAACATTTTTGACCCTCCCGGAAATCCTGTACAGACTGATTTTCATTTTGATAGTAACAGCTAATAATTGTCCAATAAATGAATATTGAATAAATGAAAGTGTCGCTATTTAAGACAAATAATTGTTAATATAGTGATATTTTCTGCTATGAGATGTTTATTTATGAAAGGAATGTCCAGTGTCCGTGATTTGTAACAATCAGAGGTAAACGCTGTTCCTTTACTTTGTGGTATTGGTAACCTGTTGTATATTTTGGTCTTATTAACTTTAAGAGAAAGTAACCTACTGCCTGTTTATAGTGATAACAGGACCGAACTTGTTTTGTGAATATTCAACAACATTAAGTGTAGCTGTAAAGGGATAAAAAAATAGCTTTAAAGGGAATAAGCATAATAAAATACCTTTTCTCCTATAAAGCTGTTATAGGAAAATAATACACTTCATAGTGGTAATGGCAGCATTTCATGTCAGACCTGAGCAATCACTGAGCTGTTGATTGTTTTCCTTATTCCTAACTTAGTTTTTTAGTTTCTCTTGTTTAACATACCATTTTGTTCCACTTCCACGTTAGTGGTTAGTTTCATTGTGTTTTGTTTTTCTGCTTGTTTCTTCTTTATATTGTATTGTCTGACTAATCATCAATGTAAATAAATCCTCACAAGCCCTGATAAACATCTAGGCTTAAGTTACATTGCTGATAATTGCTTATAAAGCTGAAGAAACATTCCCTATTTCATAGAAATTAAAAAATAACAAAGCGAGATTATAATACATCCTATTATGCTACGAAGAAGAACAGTACCAATGTGTAACAAATCTTTTGTGCATAGAAAAGGAAGTGCCCATATGGAAGTGAATTTTAAACACTCACCTGGGTCCAACAGCTTATCTGTCATCTCAGTGAGAGTCGTCACAGCTTCCTCTTCTGGTGCGTGGATGACCATTATAGTACTTCCCAAAAGACTTAGCATACAGCCGAGCTTCCCGAGCAGGTTCATTGTTTCCCCAAACAGGTGAGAGGACAACACGGCACTGGAGAGAGAGAATTAAAGATAGCAAAACAAACATTATGTAATGAGGATCTCTTTATTACTGAAAATTCTGGCTATCCTATATACTGATCATTTATATTTTTTACATCATTTCATTCCTCATTTGTAAGTCGCTTTGGAAAAAAGCATCTGCTAAATGAACAAATGTAAATGTAAATATATGACCCCTATTTCAATATGATAAAAGGAAGTTCATTCTTGTATTGTATGTCCAAGGTCTTGAACAACTTTGCATATGTTACACAGCCACAATCTTGTTGTTGTTGTAGATAATAAGCTCTGAGGACTATTTGGGGCACATAAAACACGATATGTAGATACTCTCTTCATAATAGAGTAAATATTAAGTTTGACTGCACAGTATATTACCTGAAAAGAACGCTCAGTGCTCCAAGAGGAGTGACCACAGTTGCTGGAGCAAACATGTAGGCTGCAAAGTTTGCTGCTTCACCTCCTCCCACTGTAAACACGCACACGAACACACACAAAAAAAAAATATTATATAATTTATGGTTACAATGGTTAAGTATAGATTCATCATACGATAATCTTACTGGTCAACAATCCACCCCACCACAGCCAGTCCTTCAGGTAGCCATGTCCTCCTTCACCTAGAGAAGATACAGATATATGTAAGGCATAATCCACAACTAGGTGTGCGTTACACGATTTTAATGCACAACGTGGAGGCAAAGAACCACCTGATGTGAAGCGAAGTGCATTAAAATCGTGTAATGCACACCTAGCCATGGATTATACTGCTTATACCACATTATTTTATCACAAATGTTAATGAGTATTAACATTGACTGCTCAATATGTAATTATATTGAAACTACGCTACTGTACATCACCATTAATTTGGACAATACACACATGATAGTCAAATTAAATGTCAAGCAAGCAAAAATATTATAATTATAAAGATAATGTTATAGGAAAATAATCAATGGCGAGATGCTGTCTTGCAGCCCAGAGTTACAGTTACCACTGTAAAGTTGATTATTTTCCTATCACTTCATGATTGAGTGTTTCATTCATCATATACCACAACAACTTGCCAGTGAGTAAGCTTTTTTGTTTTCCAAGGAATTACACATCATACTTTTTCTCAATGTAGTTTTTTAATTTAATGTTGTTGTGCGCAAAAAAAAAAGAAAAGAAAAAAGTGTAACATGCTCCATCCTGAAAACTTCCCCCTGGCAGAATACCTAAAGTTTAAAAATATAATAATCATTAATAAAAACACACAATCGAAAAAAGACCTATAATTTTTGATCTGGTGAAACTTTCAGTAAGGTGATGTTTAGACGTTTATACATCAGTATACTGTGCATCAGTTGTATGTTCAACAGGAAATTTGTTTTGTTTGGAAAGCACTGATCCGAAATTCACAAGGTAAAGAGAAGTACAGTGGGGGAAAAAGTATTTGATCCCCTGCTGATTTTGTATGTTTGCCCACTGACAAAGAAATGATCAGTCTATAATTTTAATGGTAGGTTTATTTGAACAGTGAGAGACAGAATAACAACAACAAAAAAAATCCAGAAAAACGCATGTCAAAAATGTTATAAATTGATTTGAATTTTAATGAGGGAAATAAGTATTTGACCCCCTCTCAATCAGAAAGATTTCTGGCTCCCAGATGTCTTTTATACAGGTAACGAGCTGAGATTAGGAGCACAGTCTTAAAGGGAGTGCTCCTAATCTCAGTTTGTTACCTGTATAAAAGACACCTGTCCACAGAAGCAATCAATCAGATTCCAAACTCTCCACCATGCCCAAGACCAAAGATGTCCAAGGATGTCAGGGACAAGATTGTAGACCTACACAAGTCTGGAATGGGCTACTAGACCATTGCCAAGCATCTTGGTGAGAAGGTGACAACAGTTAGTGCGATTATTCGCAAATGTAAGAAACAAAAAGGAACTGTCAATCTCTGGCCTGGGGCTCCATGCAAGATCTCACCTCGTGGAGTTTCAATGATCATGAGAACAGTGAGGAATCAGCCCAGAACTACACGGGAGGATCTTGCCAATGATCTCAAGGCAGCTGGGACCATAGTCACCAAGAAAACAATTGGTAACACACTATGCCGTGAAGGACTGAAATCCTGCAGTACCCGCAAAATATACATGCCCATCTGAAGTTTGCCAATTAACATCTGAATGATTAAGAGGACAACTGGGTGAAAGTGTTGTGGTCAAATGAGACCAAAATGGAGCTCTTTGGCATCAACTCAACTCGCCGTGTTTGGAGGAGGAGGAATGCTGCCTATGACCCCAAGAACACCATCCCCACCGTCAAACATGGAGGTGGAAACATTATGCTTTGGGGGTGTTTTTCTGCTAAGGGGACAGGACAACTTCACTGCATCAAAGGGACGATGGACGGGGCCATGTACTGTCAAATCTTGGGTGAGAACCTCCTTCCCTCAGCTAGGGCATTGAAAATGAAAAGTAATTAACTAAGTCATTACCAAGTACTAAGTCATGTTTTGCATAGGGGTCAAATACATATTTCCTCATTAAAATGCAAATCAATTTATAACATTTTTGACATGCGTTTTTCTGGATTTTTTTTTTGTTATTCTGTCTCTCACTGTTCAAATAAACCTACCATTAAAATTATAGACTTATCATTTCTTTGTTAGTGAGCAAACGTACAAAATCAGCAGGGGGTCATATACTCCCCCCCCCCACTGTAGTTTTGGTAGTTTGCAGTCATAAAAGATGTGTGCAATGCACTGACCTGCCCTGGTTTCCCCATTTGCAGCTAAACGCAGCAGTGCCTTCTTTTTCAGGATCACACTTCCGCCTATGAGAAAAGCTGAGAGCACCGCTAAAGTCAGGCCGATCCAAAATTCACATTTGCTCCATTTGTCTGAAGGAAGAGCTGACACAGTAGCAGTGGAGTTGTATTCGCTGCTCAAAGTCCAGTTGCTGGCTTTCTCTGAGTCAATCACACAGCCAGAGTTGGACAATGGACAAACCAGTCTTATTACTGTCCCTGTGACATTAAAAAATATATATATAAGTTTTATTACTGCTTTCTTCTTAACTCTAACACTCTTGGCACTCTTCATGAAGAATGAAAATAACAAATGCACAACATGCAACAATAATATTTTTGAGCTAAACCCTGAACTATCAGATCTCAAAAATCTGGTTGCAACCATTGATAGCTTCCTTTTTCTGGGGGTCTGAGTGTACAGTGAACAAATTTGGTTTCGGCAGACGTACTGAAAATAAAAAAAAAAAATTCTGTAAATATTTGATGATATCTTTTCTTGTGACAACACTAAAGAAATGACACTTTGCTACAATGTAAAGTAGTGAGTGTACAGCTTGTGTAACAGTGTAAATTTACTGTCCCCTCAAAATAACTCAGCACACAGCCATTAATGTCTAAACCACTGGCAACAAAAGTGAGTACAGCCCTAAAATGTCGAAATGTGGCCCAATTAGCCATTTTCCCTCCCAGGTGTCATGTGACTTGTTGTAAATGGGGAGCAAGTGTGTTAAATTTGGTGTCATCGCTCTCACACTCCCTCATACTGGTCACTGGAAGTTCAACATGGCACCTCATGGCAAAGACCTCTCTGAGGATCTGAAAAAAAAGAATTGTTTCTCTACAAAAAGATGGCCAGTGGTTTCCAAACTTTTCCAGGGCAAGGGCCCCCCAAATTGCAATAACATTTGACCGAGGCCCCCCTTTTGCAAGGTGTCTTTAATACACATTAAAAATACAGACTTCTGAATACCCCCCCCCCACCTTTTTTTTTATTATTAATAATTACAACTTGCATCTTTAAATTACATTAGGAATTGATTGTATTTGTGTGTGTGCGGTTGGCTGAGAATGTGAAAAACTCTCTCTCTCACACACATACATAAATAAAGGAAAGAACATGGGTATGGTACGGAATGGCCAGTGTGTAAGGTTTCTGACCCACTGGTCATGCTGAGTGGGTATTTATTCTGTCATTATGGTCATCTCTCTCTCACACACTTCCCGTTAGTATCACTGTGAAGACCACTGACAAGTATTACTGTTGCTAATTAATGCTAAGTCTACACCCGAAACTGATCTTTTTAAGAAAATGTTTTTAAAAAGCGGGGACATATTTAAGTACTTCCCACGCGAAAGAAAGAAAGAAAGAAAGAAAGAAAGAAAGAAAGAAAGAAAGAAAGAAAGAAAGAAAGAAAGAAACTCCAAAACTAATCTTTCCCTTTAGAGCGCACGCAGCCCTGATGCGCGAGTGCACGCACGCGCAGGTAAACAAACATCAACACAAACACATTCACATACCAGCCATTTCCGGTAGGCTATAATATGATACAATGTTCTGAAAATTATATATAATATTCAATTCTCTTACCATTCCTATCTGAATCCGAAGTGAGGCGAATCACCAGCATGCTGTCTGCTTCCCCGACGCTAGAAGGTAATCAACACTTAATCAGCACACACGTAAATGAGTTCATCTGTTCGACGAGATTTCCATTCATCACCCATGCGCGTGGGCCTAATTAATGTTCGCTTCAGTGTGAGTTGTGTTTTATCCAGTTTAAGGTCCGCAGGGCGACATCATATCCGTAGAGCTTCGGATGACTCAGTGTCGGGCGCAACAAGTGTGTGTGTGTGTGTGTGTGTGTGTAGCGAGGCTACCGGCACCGCCCGAGCACACCTACCTACCTACAGTACTGTACAAGATGAAATTTACTTCCTGAAACAGAAACCAAACAACGCAGTCCTTCGAATTGAACAACTCACTTCAAACTAAAACACAGTATATCAACACAGTGTGTTTGACTGTATATCTACTGAACTCCTTTATATTTATAATGTTTAAATATATAATGTTTAAAATGAGTCCTAGCTAGCACCTGTTTAACTAGACAGTATATTATCATTATGCTATAGGAGACAAGAAGTCTACAGTATGTTATGATGCTTGGACATCATAGACCTGTCGAGCTACCCAGCTGTGAAGTGACATTTCTTGCTTTAAGGTAATGAATAGATGAAACTATGACTTTTCTCGGCTTTCCTGAAGCTTTTAACTATTTAGACTGAAGACGGACGTGAAACGCCTGGGAGAGGCGCTGAAACTATGCATTAATCATGGCGTCATGCTCCGTTAACCCAAAGCCTGACGCAGCGGAAATTCAGCGTGATGTGATGTTATGATTGCACCATGACACAGCACCTCAGTTTGACATGTTCAAAAATCCTTAAAACATCTCCAATTTAAGGGAAAGTCAGCATGTGTCTGTAGACTAAGGATTTTAAGGTGTGAAACCACAAACATTTCCCACTGATTAGTGAAAACTAATTAGTCTAATTAGTCTTTGAAAATGGTTTGCCTGCATTTGTAGTCGTTTAAGAGGAAAAACGACACACTTCCCCCTGAACTACTTCCCTTAAGATACTCTGGTTTTCTCCCCAAAGACATGCGTTGTAGGCTGATTGGCATTTCCAACTTGTCTGTACTGTGTGAATGTGTGTGTGATTGTGCCCTGCCTTGGGTTGGCACCCCGTCCACAGTGTCCCCTGCCTTGTGCCCTGAGTTTGTGGGATAGGCTCCAGGCTACCCCACTACCCTGTGTAGGATAATAGAAACTGGATGGATGAATCTTGAGCACAAAATTGATAAGCTTTTTATTTAATGCTTTATATTGAGCAGGGTTGTGGTGGATCCAGAATCTACAGCAGGAATACTGGGACAAGTCAATAGACTTAATTCCGGATGGGACATCAATCCATTCATACATACACCACACATATTTATACACTCATTCACACCTAGGAACAATTTAACATAGCCAATTTGCCCACTGGCATTGTTTTGTTTTTGTTTTTTGGACAGTGGGAGGAAAACAGGGAGCCCAGAGAAAACTGAGTGGGCGGCAATACTACTCATTGTACTGTACAGGAGTATACAAATAAACTATATTTTATTCTCAGATGAGCCACGTTTTGCCATGAAACAAAATGTGAAATTATGAAGAAAAATATTATGAAAAATGTATTACTTTCAGAAGGCATTATAAATACTTTAATATTTTTACATAGCAAACATTCTATAAAAAAGAATGTTTGCTGTTTGCTATATTTTCCCTTATATCCATTTGCCAGTTTTAGGAGGACTGTTCCACTGCACCAAACCTGTGGACCAAACATAATGCTTTGTCAAATGTTCTCTATTCCTAGCACACAGAGACCTCTACCAACAGATATAGAGCTGAGTTAAATGTAAATATAAATTCATCTGCATTGTGTTATAGTGGTTTACCTAAGCTACGTGAATTTTGCCAAGTTGACCATGTCAGTGAACTGCCAGATTGTCACAGCTTGTGGGTGATAACTTGAATTCAGGCTTACTGTTACTTTCAGCTTTACCATGAAGGCATGCCATACTCTGGAGGTAAACTGGTGCTTGCAGTTTGTGACTATGTCCTCCAGGATACCATAGTGACTACACACCAGCTCAAACAGGATCTCAACAACCTGAAAGGCAGTGGGTGGTTATCAACAAGCCATAACAGTAATAATATCTTTGGAAGGAGGCAGTCTGTGGATAGATGGGATCACAAGTGTTCCTTGAAAGAAGGTACATTTCGTGTTGTCCCAGGTGCTGCATGAACGGATGTGGACACCTCACAATCACACTTATATGTGCTTGTTAAACATCCCATTCCAAACTTAGTCACCAATTTGCTGCTATAACATCCTGCACTCTTCTTTCCACTAGATTTTGGAATGTGACTGTGAGAATGTCTGCCTATTCAACCATAAAAACATTATTGAGGTTGGGCTTTCATGTCAGGTGAGGAGGCCTGGTGCACAGTCAGCATTCCAATTCATCCCAAATGTGTTCAATGGGGTTCAGGTCAAGGCTCTGTGCAGGCTACTCGAATTCTTCCACTCCAGACTTGGTGAACTATGTCTTCATGGACCTCGCTTTGTGCACAGCAGCATTGTCATGCAAGAACAGATTCGGGCCCCTTAATTCCAGTGAATGGAAATATAAATTTTACAGCTTACAAATACTTTCTAGAGAATTGTGTGATTTCAACTTTGTGCAAACAGTTTGGGGAAGGCCCACACATGAGTGTTGTGGTCAGGTGTCCCGATACTTTTGTTTATATAGTGTATATACTGGGTAATATCTTGAACTAGGCCACCACTGTTCTACGATTGTCTACATCAACAGTTTGTCTTTTATTGATCTAAGAAAAAGCTTGATTGTTCCTATTCTTAAGAACCTGGAGGGAAAGATTTTGATGGATTACGTTAGCATTATGATAGGATAGCACCTACTCCCATTACATCCCATTCCTTCTATTCCATAATGGAATGGAAAGATCTGGGCCTTTTAGCAGAGTGTACGTACCCGGTCTAGGTCGGGCCGCAACATACAAAAAAGAAAGAAAAGGTTGGCGAGACCAAGATTGTGTTTGGGTTGTTTATTTTATACACACTGTGGTCTTAATCTTCAGAAGCCGGCCAGGCCAAAATAATAAACAAAAGTCCCTCTAACTCTACCAAACGTTACCTGGCTAAACTACAAGAAAAGAAAACAAAAATACACAATCTTCTCTCACTCCCTAGCTAACCCAAAACAGGAGAAAAAGGTGAAACACAAATGGCACCAACTTCCTACTAACCACTCTAACCGTGCACTATTTACAAAGGTGACTAATCGTGATCTTAAATAACAGAATACTATATACAAATATACATCTACACGAGCCGTAATGGGACAGGGCA
>JAFFST010050203.1:21670-31869 GCA_022414735.1 Noturus placidus | reverse complement strand
GCCTGAAACGTGGCAAAAGGTCGAACAGTTCAAGGGGGCCGAATACTTTCGCAAGGCACTGTAAATGTTTGTTTACAGGACCGGAGCTATGTATTGTGAAACCGTCAACAGAAGATTTTCCATTCAGAGTATCATTTTAGAAAGCTAGGACCAGGTGCTCGCAATTTTTTTCCTAAATGTATGTATGTACAGAGATATGTTAGATATGGTGTATGCACTACTCTGTTAAATGTAGTCAATGGTTCATTTTTATACAATGCAGACTTCTCCCATAGTTGTACTTTCTCTCTTTTCTGGTTGGCTGTATCTCCTGCCCGTCACCATGTAGTCTGACTTCTTTTGTGCCTGAATCTGGGGCATGATGACGTTTGAAATGGCATATAATGCCAAAAAGTTCGAGCACCTTCTTCCACATGTTTGGTGTGTCTCCCAGGTGGCATGTGGCAAACTTTAAATGACACTTTTTATGGATATCTTTGAGAAATGGCTTTCTTTGCACTCTTCCATAAAGGCCAGATTTGTGCAGTATACGACTGATTGTTGTCCTATGGACAGAGTCTCCCACCTCAGCTTCCAACCTCAATCAGGACTGCAGACTCACTCACCATCTTCAAGAAACAGCTAAAGACCCACCTCTTCCGTCAACACCTAACCATCTCATAAAAAAAAAAAAAAAAAAAATGACCTACACCTCTACTCTGCGCACGTTGCTTCTTCTAGTACTCAATTAATAGATCTTGTATAGTAGCACTACTTGTATTGTTCCCTGCTTGATATCACTTTGCTTGTATCTCTCATTTGTAAGTCGCTTTGGATAAAAGCGTCTGCTAAGTGAATAAATGTATAAATGTAAATATAATGTATGTTTAATGGAAATACCTCCCCAATTTACGACATGACATACTTGGCAGAGTGCCGACTCAAAATTTTATTATAGAAGATTTTTTTTTTCTCCCCTGACTCAATGATCATCCATCCATCCATCCATCTTCAACCACTTACTCCTTTTCAGGGTCACGGGAAACCTGGAGCCTATCCCAGGAAGCATCAGGCACAAGGCGAGGTACACCCTGGACACAGACTCAATGATCATGCTTTTCATATTATTTTCATCAGTCAGATATGGCATCAGTCAGATACAGACTACTCTGTTAATTACAGTGAACCGCTACAGCTATAAGACACCTTTAGTCTGTAGTCCTCTCATGGTTGCACATTCATGATTGTAACTTATCTCATGTAGGAAGAATATTCTGTCCGTGGTGCTTTAAAATTCGGGGCTGGCCGTGCTATCTGTAATATCATGCTAATGGATGAGACCATTTCTATTGCAGTGTTAAGTGCTTATTTTCAGCACTTGAGTCACGTCTGTGTTCTCATCTCAAGTACTGGATGATAGGCGAGCCAAAAATAGCATCTCTCAAATCGCTCTCTTTAAATCTGAATGCATCCTGTGCTCCTTAGGAGGCAGAATAAACAGACTCCCATATACAGTTATCAAGGAGAACGAACAGAACAATAGTGAACACGAGCATGCAAATACTTTAATTTCTTTAAATATTAAATATTGATCTACATTAATGATAACGTCTAGTTATACAGTGTTCTGTGAAAGCAGTTCCACCTTTGGTGAAAAAGAACATAAAGACCATGGGGAAATGTAGTGTTAAAAAAGTTGCTGTAAGTCACTTTGGATAAAAGCGTCTGCTAAATGAATAAATATAAATGTAAAAAAAAACAAACCTGGAATAGTAATAGCTTTTTAAAAATGCATGACTCTGCATTTGGAGTGATTATTGATTCTAGGGCTCAGCTACTGGATATGTGATTACAACTGGGTTCTTTTTTTTTTAAATATCAAATGAAACATGGCGTCAGATCAATTTGACCATAGAACAGACATATTGATGTATCTAATCTCCACAGCATGCATATCATCAGACACTCCTCAGGTGCCAGATCATTTTAGAGCAACCGCTGATCATCACAAAATTTCTTGCAGGGCAATAATCCAAAGCAGATTGATGCAACAAAAAAAAAAGTATTTTTTTTACCAAAAGCAGTTGCAGTGACCGTCCCAATGCACAGACATTCATTTGAATGAAAATGAATGTGAATTATAATGAGTACTGAGAATACAACAGGGCATGCTGTGTGATGCGTTGCCAAGGTAAAGTTGATTATTTTCTAATAACAGAAATGTCCACAAATGTTTTATTCCTCTTATATCCATCAATTTATCACTCTACCATTTATTAAAGAATAACAAAGCGTATATTTTATTTGTTAAGCTTGTTATTGTTGAAGGTTCACAAAAACAAACTAGTTTTTGTCGTCACTAATGTTATAGCAGCTATAAATAGTCGTTCCCCTACCAGCCCCTCTTTCTTCTCTCTGTAAAAGTTAATAAGGCAAAAAAGTAGTTTGTCAGGTTAAAGAGAAAGCATGAAGCCATCTACCCTGAAGACGTTCTCATGTTAGAAAAACATAAAGAAACAGCTTTACCTCTGAGTATTACAAAACACTGACACTAGAGACTTCTTCCATAAAAAGCTAACGAAATGTGTCCTCACAAAAAAAGTTAACCACTTCATCGCGTACATGCTTTTGAAATCTGTTTATGTGGAGTGTCCAGCATAAAAGACCCTGGATAAATTGTTACAATAGACACAATAACATATTAGGAACGCATTAATATAAATGTCCATCCATCTTCTCTACCGCTTATCCTACAGGGTCGCGGGGAACCTGGAGCCTAACCCAGGGTGCATGGGGCACAGGGCGGGGTACACCCCTGACAGGGTGCCAGTCCATCGCAGAGGACACTGACATACACACTCACACACCCATTCATACACTACGGACACTTTGGACATGCCAATCAGCCTACCATGTACGTCTTTGGACTGGCGGAGGACACCGGAGTACCCGGAGGAAATCCTCTGCAGAACTGGAAGAACATGCAAACTCCACGTACACAGCAGCAGCGGGAATCAAACCCCCGACCATTCAGGCATGAGGTGAACGTGCTAACCACTAAGTCTCCTTGTACCCTGTTATATTAATGTTATACAAAAGTAATGAACAACTTCTGAGAAATCAGAATTGAGCATTCAACATTGATGTGGTATAATATGTAATAATGACTAAATATATGACTAAAATTAGAAAAGGGTTAGGAAACCTGGTGTTTTTTTTGTTTTGTTTATTAGCAATATCACACTATAAATGTTGGATTAATTTCATAAGCAAAAGAAGTGCATTTTTCTGAGCAAGTTTTGGGTGAATTGAGGGAAGGGAGTCTAGTCCATTAGTCCTCTTGAAACTATGATCTGGAAGTCTTTAGCACAAAGCATTAAAGATAAAAAAAAAGAGTCAGAGTTGGGGTAAAGATAATGCTTTAAAAGTCATATTTTGAATAAAGTCATGAGGGAAACAGGAGCAAGTCTTGTCAAATATTTTTTTTTGGCTCTTGCACATTCCTGGAGTAAAATCTGCTGAACTACTAGTATTGTAATTAGGAAGATTGTTCCCTCATGTCTTGACTGAGACTTAATATCACATGTAGTTCAGAGATACAGTAACAACCAAGCATGTACACTCATTACTTTTAGCAATGTTAGGAAAGTAGATATTGAATAGAAGAATGAATAAGAATGTTATTTCCCAGCATCTGGATTTGAAGTAGATTAAAGTAGATTCCATAAAAAGACTAGTGGTTCTCATTAGCAGTGGGCGGCTGTGGCTCAGTTGGTAGAGTGAGTTGTCCACTAATCATAGGGTTGGCGGTTCAAATCCCGGCCCGGATGACTCCATATGCCGAAGTGTCTTGGGCAAGACACTGAACCCTAAGTTGCCCAGGATGGCAAGCTAGCACCTTGCATGGCAGCTCTGCTACCATTGGTGTGTGAATGAGACACAGTGTAAAGCGCTTTGGATAAAAGCGCTATATAAGTGCGCCATTCACCATTTATTTTAACGGTACACTTTTAGAAAAAAGCTTCCTCACGGGTTCTTTGGAGAGTTAAGGGATCTATGTGGGACCCTCTTTGAACAGGAAGCGTGTTATTATAGGGTTTGCAACCTTTAAGAGTTAAATAATTGTGTTCTAGATGTAATGTTTCCCCCCTAAAAGTGCCACTGTTTCTATGTTAATGTGATGATCTGTAGCCGGGCTTTCTGTGTGCTGTGGGCTTCCTGTGTCATTCTGGAGCCAGGCGGGTTGGTAAAGCTGTACTCAGCTCCACTCTGGTGTCTGTTGATTTGCAGGGCATTCTGGGGGTTTATCAGTTTCCTCCCGATGGCAACCTTTCCTTCCTTCTGTTCAATCAGCAACGGAAGAGACTGGTGGGCCGTTTTCGCGTTTTATTCTGCAAAAAGAATGTGTGCTTCATACCATTATCAAACTGTGAAGTTCACAACACTCCGAGGCCCATGTCTCAGTCTGTCTGAAATATGCCAACAGCTTGCGATATGAAAACAGGATTGCATGCTCTTCACTCCTCTAGTCATAAATCAACACACTTCAAATGATTACAGTACTTCATCTATTAAATAGAATATTCCAATACACTATTTATATCTATAGATGTATTTCAACATCCTAACATGTCCACAAATCACCACAGAATTTGTTGTAAGATTAAAAAAAAAACCCTCATCACTTCCTGAATTTGATCATATTGAAAATCTGTAGTGTGTACTGAGGTGGGTGATCAACAGGTATAAAGGATTTTAAACTTCTGCAAGGAGGAACTCTCAAGATCCTCTATAAGTGTCCGTAAACTAGTTAGACATCAAGCTCAGTGTTGTTATTTTCTCCAGGCGTGGTTTCAGAAAAATTAATTGTGGGGTTGTAGCAGTGTTTTGCATGCTGAAATCTCCCTATATGCATTGCAACCTCACATACCCAGGGTCTCTGGTTCGAACCTGAGCCCAGGTTACTGTCTATGTCTGGAGTTTTCCCAATGCCCGTGTTGTTTTTTTCCCCTCCAAGTTCTCACAACACATGCAAGTACGTGAATTGGCTATGCTAAATTTCCCTTAGGTGTTAATGTGTGTGTGTGTGCAGGGTGCCCTATGATGGACTGGTGTCCCATCCAGACTGTTTTCCTGCCTCACTCTTAAGTGTTCACAGGACAAGCTCCAGATCCATTGTGACCCTGACCAGGATAAAGCACTTCCTGAAGACAAATTAATTAAAATATGTTTATTAACGTATTGAGCTAATAACTTGTATTAAACGAATACAGAAATAATATTTTTTATGAATGTATTTACAGTTGTCATAACATGACATACCATTAAAGCTGTATTGATATTCCTCATTTCTCCTATTGGGAAAATGAGGATTTCCCCCCCTGCCTTTGTCTTCTAATATTTCGCCTCTCTCCCACTGTGTCATCCTCTCTATCTTTCACCTCTGTAGCAAAATGTTTATAAACTATAGGCAAGGTGTCCTAATTGTGGTGTTATTTGCCAGGGTGTTGGACTTGAGGGTATCTGTAGGGGAAAGGGTGTGTTGGAATTGCAGCATATGACTCACATTGATTACATTTTGTCTATTGTTCAGTTGTGTTTACATTGGCAGCACTTACGGACAGTGTTCACCTACTATCCACATCCAGTAATACAGAGCCTCTGTTTCTTGGGCTGCTTTAACATAGTAGCCACAAGAAGTGTACGTGTGTGAAATGTGTTTGTGGGTGCATGTGTTAAATTGCTAATGTGTTTGTGGTTGCAGGGGGATTACTACTTTGAGTACACAGAGTGTGACAGCAGTGGCTCCAGATGGAGAGTGGCGATACCTCAGAGGCCAGGCGAGTGCAAGGGACTGCCGGACCCTGTGCAGGGCACTGATTGCAGTAGGTCCATGTGTGTGTCTGTATGCATGTGAAGTCATGAAAGATAGAAGGTTCATATTTTTGGAGAGATTTTATTCATTGTTCGCTGGCTAACAACCAAGAAGGGTTTTAAATGCTCACAAATTGACAGCAAGAAGAACAAGTACCAGAAAACGTCCAACACATGATGCTTTGGCTAATACATTTCACACCCTTATCTGCTGAAAGGAATTTCCTCTTGGACTCTCTTGGATGTTTTTTAACCATCGTTTCCTTTTTTTATTCTCTGAAGTGATTTATTTTTCCTCATCTTACAGAGAGTAGATAGTGGTCTGTTGTTGTTTCCTAAAACATGTAGTGTACCTAGTTTCCGATTGTACACTGGCTAGGTTTAACTTGATCTTTTGAAATCTGGGCTGTCCTTAATCATTGTAATGCAACCAGTATTTTGCTCTCTAAAATATGCCCAACATATTTGTGAACATCGAGGTGATGGGAAGTGATGAAAATATAATATGTTTACATAAAATAATGCAATCAGTCTGCCAAGTTTCTTCAGCATCAGGTACTGGTCGACCAAGGCTAAAGGCTAGATTATTAAAACTTTGCAAGAGACAAGTTATAACCTGGCTACCTATGAGCAAAATGGTCCTAGGTCCTGGATTATAAACCAACATGGTGCAATAACACAGAAAATGCTGCTCTTGGACTAGATTTATGGTATGGTAGAAGTCAGTGCATTGACAATTGTGTTTTTTGATAGAAGACTCAGACAGCTTGCTGGCCTATGACTGGCCACGCCATCTTCTTACATTCCTCAGAAATCATCAACTAAGCCACAGAGTCCTGGTCATGTTCCAGAGATGGTGTCTACTGCTGTTTTCACTAGTGGTTAGAAAACTCATTTAAGACAACAGATGTCTCAAATGGATAGAGAGATTTGACAGCCCCAACAAGGTCACCTCTGCCTGTGAGTTTGGCTCCTCTGATTGAATCATCGACTGAGAACAATGACCAAGCAGTTCAGGAAACACTCCTGAATGTGGACCTAGTATGATTTTAGGTGGAAACTGTTTTGTGAATGGTGTGCACATCACTGGCTAGATCCAGTGCATTGCCTGCAGTGTTTCTTCATGGACTGCTTGATCCCGGCAACTCCCTATCTACAATAAAGGTGTATGTAAGATCATCACACACCACAGAATCTAGGTGCTCTTATCATTTTTAGGGCCTTCCTATGAATGGGCAAAGGTGCCTCCATCCTCCACATTTCACCAAGGGCTTAGTGTGGGATTTCCCCCTTGTGCTAAGGTCCCTTAAGGCCAATCTAAATGAGCTGATCTGAAATGGGTATCTGAAAACTTTGAAGCCTTTTTACTAGTGATCACTTCAGAGTAGGAGAACAACATGCTTTGGTGATAAGCTTGCCCTGAATGAATAGATTGCTAGATGATTCTTGGGTGAAACATGGTTTGAACCGGGGATTTCTGCCTAAGGTCATATGACTCATTTTGTATAGCAATTGAGGACCTTGCAGTGTTCCATGAAGGCAACGCTGGAGATCATTCTTTGTTGTGCCTTAGTACATACCATTCTGTGCTCTTTACACTGTAGAGCATATATCAGGTCATCAGATGAACTGTCCATCTGCCATGGAGGAAAGGGGACTTCCTTGTCTAAACAGTGACTGGCAACTGGTTGGTATATGTCATCACAAGGGTCTATAGATGGGCTGGATACCCAGATCCTACAGTGACTTGCCATACTTTGAGGTGCATCTCTTCCTCATGGGTATTAGTTAGACACATACTGCTTCAAGAATTCTGCATTTTCTGTTACCTGAATATCACTGTGCGGCTTCTCCAGGTTCTACAAGGTTAGCAGTGATCTTCTATGAACACCTTTCCAGTTAGTCCTAAGGTGTTTCCAGTCCCTTATGACCTTGTGGCATATCTTATCAAGGCAGTTTTCACTCATGGCTGTTAGAAGTTGTAAAATACAATGTCAATAACAGTGGACTGTGTACAATGGATAACCATCATGGGGTTTTTGGAAATTTGGAACCAGTGGCAACTTGGCAAGAACTTCCAACTTGGCAAGGTTCCAGGGAAAGGTGGCTGTTTTAGAGTGGAATTTATTGCAAATACTGCATTATACAACATGTTATGAGTTTCTAGGAAGGTCTAGGCATGGATGTGCAAGTTCACAATGTACCCAGGTGATTCTCACCACACCCTCTACATTATCTACAACTGTTACACACACATACTTAGCAGTATGCATGTAGAGTGCAATTATATCTGGGCGGCTGTGGCTCAGTTGGTAGAGCGGGTTGTCCACTAATCCACTAATCGTGGGGTTGGTGGTTTGAATCCCGGCCCGGGTGATCCCATGCCGAAGTGTCCTTGGGCAAGACACTGAACCCTAAGTTGCCCCCGATGGCAAGCTAGCACCTTGCATGCAGCTCTGCTACCATTGGTGTGTGAGTGTGCTCTCATTTGTAAGTCGCTTTGGATAAAAGCGTCTGCTAAATGAATAAATGTAAATGTGTATAGGTGTTTGTTGGGTGTGTATCTATTACTGTGCCAATGCTCTTAATGTTTTGCAAAATAATTTCATGTCTTCTGGGCATATTGAGCTTTTCCTTTGTGATATCTTGTGAGTGATGAAACCTTTCTTTGGTAGCATTCTCTTGTGGAGCTGGGGAGTTTTTGGAGATGTCTTCTCAAGAGTGCACTCAGTGTGCAGCCGGGTCCTTTTCTCTCGGCAGTGGTATCCGCTTCGATGAGTGGGATGACATTCCCCCTGGATTCACCAGCCTGGTGACATCTCTTGATAACACACCAAACAGACACGATGGGCCAAGCTGTAACGGGTGAGTGTCATGTTCACTTCTCACTGCAGTATTATCACGGTATTGATATTTTAAATTATTATATTATTTTCAGATTTCATCTAGAATTCAGTTTAGTCCAAATTGTCAGGGCCATAACCAGGATCAAAATTTTAGTGAGGTCCAAATTAGTGCAGATCAATGCTGAATGTGTACTACAACGATTACTATTTTCTAATGTCTTATAATTACAAGGGATTGGACATCTGATAACGTAGGTGATATGAGATATTACAGTTGGGGAAATAAGTATTGAACGCGTCAACTTGTTTTTCAGTTAATATATTTCCAATGAGGTTATTCACATGAAATTTTCTCCAGACATCAGTATTAACTCAAGATATTTGTAAATATAAAAAATGCACAACATTAAAGTCCATAAATAAAGTTATGTGTAATAAGGCGGATTGACAAAGGGGGAAAGAAGTATTGAACACGCAAACTGAAATTTATTTAATACTTAGTGGAGAAGCCTTTGTTTGTAATGACAGCTTCAAGACGCTTCCTGTATGAAGAAATTAATCGACTGCAATATTCCGTGTGAATATTCCTGCTTCCGCCTCAATCCCACATTTGTGACAATCATGAGATGTTTCTTGTGTGACATGCCTTTCTTGGTAATGAACAGCCTTTTTATAGACCAACAATTTACTAAACCAGCTGATATTAATTTGCACAGATAGGGGGTATAATTACTTACAGATTTTAGCTGGTTCCTTGCCTTACCTTGTTTTGGAGAACTTCTTTTTCTAAGCGTATTCAATACTTTTGTCCTGTGTCATTCCACTTTATTACACATAACGTCATGTTAACTTCAAAGTCCATTTTATGGACTTTGTGAAATCTTATATTTGCGGATTTCCTGAGTGAATTTATTTCACATGAATAACGTGAAATATATTAGAGATTCTCATTAGGTTGATCACTCAAGAACAAGTGGTTGAATGTTTGTAAGATTTATATGGAATTGTCATTGTTACCACCAGATTTTGGAATTGATTCAAACAGCCTTAAAGTCACAGCAAGGTCAAATGTCTGAAATTGTTTTTCTTCAATAGGTTCTTTCCTGTTTGAAATACCATATTTTCCGCACTATAAGGCGCACTTAAAAGCCTTAAATTTTCTCAAAAATCTCTGACACAGGGACGTAATACGTACACTACGTACGCTGGTAGCGATAAACCAATCAGAGAACATTACGTAATACGTACCGTGTACGCTTACCTCCGCCACGCCTCCGGTAGGTATACTACTGGTATGCTGCAAAACAACATTTGTTGAATAAAGTTCAACTTAACTCACTGTTTTGCTTCCGTTACCTTTTTTTTTGTAGACCGTTGTCACGAAGTTGGAGGCAATAAATAAATGCAGGAGAACCGTCTTTATTTAAGAACAAAAACAAACAAGCACCGCTTAGCATCCCCGGCTAAGGCTAACTATACTGGCTTCAAACAAACACAGGC
>JAFFST010050203.1:1176-21650 GCA_022414735.1 Noturus placidus | reverse complement strand
TTCAACTAAAAATCCAGAAAGAAACACTTACCACTTACTGTTCGCCTGGGTCGACAAGCACTTTGCTCTTTGCACTTTTCCGTTACTTTTTTTTTTGTAGACCGTTGTCACGAAGTTGGAGGCAATAAGTAACTGCAGGAGAACTGTATTTATTTAAGAACAAAAACAAACAAGCACCGCTTAGCATCCCCGGCTAAGGCTAACTATACTGGCTTCAAACAAACACAGGCATTCGGCAAACACTCAGACAGACCTTCAAACAAAGAACAATAACATGCAATATGCTCTTACCAAACACAACACAGCTGGGATATCATCACTGAATCCAACCGAATCCAAAACAATTTGTCACGTGTCCAGAGTTAGTTCATGCTCGGGTGCCATCTACTGGCCGAGGGGTAACAACCGTGTTTTAGCATGCACCTTATAACACGGTGCGTCTTATGTATTGGTTAAGTACAGAAATAGACCCCGTTATTGGGACTGCGCCTTATAATCCGGTGCGCCTTATGGTGCATAAAATACGTATATACTGTATTTCAACGTATTTGAAGGATATGAATTAGTAAAAAGAAGGACTAGACTTGTTGGCTGCAGAGGCAACGTCTTGCTGGCGTCGAGTTCTTCTCGTTCTACATTGTTTACTTATGACTTTGTTATTTTTCTCTGTGTGTATGTGTGTGGTGTCCTGTTTTCCTTTCAGCTCCTCATGGATTGCTCGTGGTAGTTATGTGGAGTCGAACCGAGATGAGTGTAGTGTCTCTCTTGTCTACGCCGTTCATCTCAAGAAGCCAGGCTCTGTCTCCTTTGACTATCAGTATGTGGACAAGAACATCTTCTTCGAGTTCTTTGTAAGTATCACACCTGTCTTAAAGACCTCATTAATTATGTAGCCAGGGCAGGAGGTGGTGGAGCTTCTTTTAAACGATTTGATATAAATGCTTTGAATGTGTGTATTCATTTACTGTAACAGATTCAGAATGACCAGTGCCAGGAAATGGACAAGACGTCTGATAAGAAATGGATGAAGCAATCAAACAATGGAGAGTGGGCCAAACACACGGTACTTAAGTATTCACATGCCTACACATACTGGCTTGTTTTGCAATTGCATCTGAAGTGAAGAGTGTAAAATCCTGTAAAAACTGTTCTGAAGTCAGTGACTGTGTGCGTTTACAGCAGGGTCTTTTCCACCCATGCAGGTTAGTTTGAAATCTGGTACAAATGTGCAGTACTGGAGAACCACAGGAGTTACCGTGGGGGCTAAAGTAGTCAAACCAGTGCTGCTAAAGAACATCCAGATAGAAGGTGCAGTGCAATAAAAGGAAAAATTGATCTTGATTTAAATGTCTTTGTTGACTCTAATGTAATTTTTATCTTTCCTAATGTAATTTTTTTCTATATTCCTCTTTTCCACCCTCTTTTTTTCCTCCTACTCTCTCAGGTGTGGCATACATGTCCGAGTGCTTGCCCTGTAAGCCGGGCACGTTCAGTAACACTCCCGGCTCGTCCTCATGTCAACCCTGCCCCAGAAACACATACTCGGGCAGAGGAGCCAGCTCTTGCACTCCCTGCGACATGGACACACACTATGCATGTAAGCATATCATCACTATAATTTATATATCTTTTTATCACAGGTGTTTTTAAATGCTGGAGGGGTAACAAGTTGCTGAGTGTAAGATTGAATTCCTCTCCAAATGAGAACAGTGTTTTCAGTATTCTGCTGAAATCACACATGGTTAATGAGTACACTGTAATCTGCAGGTCTACAAATTGCTCAACCAATATGATACCAATAATTTTGATTTTAGGGGGCGAAGAATGTATGTGTGCATGGTGCTCTGTGAAGTGTTCCCAGAATAGGTTCCGGATCCACCATGGCATCGTGACCAGGATACTGTGCTCATTGAAAATGAATGCATTAATGAACGAATGATTATATCACATGATCAGAAATGAAGCAGACACCAGTGGGTTTGGTTAAAGAGGGCTTACCAGCAAAAGCCATATACATACGACATGTGTTTTATAAATAAAAAACAAATGACTACATTAAAATAACAAACTCTAACAATGCTGAATGTTTGAAGAAACACAATTTACACAGTCTGTGGGATTGCAAGTAGGGCTGCACAATATGGATGAAATACGTATACAACATGGGGGAAAATATGATTCAAGTTTCTGATTATGACAATTGTTACAAATTGTGTAATAAGTGCAATTTTACAGTTTTAAGTGGTAATGCAGTGGTGCATTGTGGGTTGCTGGTTTGATCCTGGATCCTGTATGCTAAATTGCCCCTAGCTGTAAATGTCTGTGTGCATGGTGCCTTGTGATGGAGTGTTTTCCCACTCAGGGTATATGGCTAGCACTTCATGCCCAGTGCTCCCAGGATACAGACCCTCCAGGATTTTTCGATTGCAGAAATGAATGCAAAGTCACGCAAACGGCAATATTCGGAGGAGCTTGCAGTTTTTCAAATTTACAGCAAATTTTCCACAGATTTAGGAAAGGTTACGTCACGTCCATCATCACAACGTGCATTCAGCCGAAGCCCTCTACGATTCACGTGTGCTGAACACGAATACCACTAAAAGGTCCCACTTACCATCAAACATCACTGCTAAAGTCCGTACAAAACAGTTCTGCGCAATTGCAAGTAGTTCAAAACATTCATTCATTAAAAAGAGCATGATTATATCTTATATAAACAAGCTGTACGAGCTTCTCTCTCTGAGAAAAATCTGTGATGGGTGGTTAGTGGTTGTTCAAAGTTGCATTGTGTTTGTGAATGTAGGTTTTAAAGTCCAAAGAACCTTAATGATGGCAGATTTGATATTGGCCAGGTCCATGTGTATAATATACAATAAAATAATAATACACTATGGTTTGAATGTGTTTTGAAATTCGTCTCTTCTTTCTATATGGACCAGTGGAGGGCTCTACAGAGTGTAAGCCCAGACCTGCATGCTCAGAGAGAGACTACTTCCAGATCCACAGTATTTGTGATAAAGAGGGCAAGGTAATGCGATCATACTTTACATTAATACCTCATATCATAATATTTGTAATACTGATTAATTAAACGTGTTGAGACGTGTTTCTCTCTGTCTCTGTCTCTCAGACTCAGGTTATGTATAAGTGGATCGAGCCGAAGATCTGTCTGGAAGATGCTCCTGATGCTGTAACACTGCCCCCTTCTGGTAAACGTGAGCCATGCCCACCCTGTAACCCTGGCTTTTATAACAACAACACTGCTACATGCTCTCCTTGCCCACAAGGAACCTACTCAGAAGGCCTCAAAGGTGATTTCCAGAATACCGTCTTCAGTGTAAATGTCTTCTCTAGTATATTGAGGCTTTGAGTACAGTAGCTGGAGTCATTGGGGTAGATTTGTTGTGTTGTAACTGTGTGTAAGGGCATGAATAAAATATAGTGAAGAATCGAATACATTTAAAATGTCTTTGTTGTTTCTTTCTGAATAGAACGCTAGTGCTGATGTGGTATGTGTTTTGGATTTTCTCTATCACCATCTAGCGTGCCAGCCTTGTCCTGCAGGCACAGAGCCAGCCCTGGGCTATGAATATAAGTGGTGGAACATTCTGCCCTCTGGCATGAAGTCGTCCTGCTTCAATGTGGCCAACACTAAGTGCGATGGCATGAATGGTGAGAGAGAGAGAGAGAGAGCGAGAGAGCGCCCGCACAACATCCATCTGTATGAAACTATAGGAAAACACTTAAAGGCCAGTGGCATAGAGATGCAGAGCCAATCCTTGACAGACAGATGGCACTGTTGCACTGTGAGCAGCTGTTCCAGTGTAAAGGAACAGGAGAAAGTGTTGCATACACTCTTTAAAAAAAAAACAACTGTGCTTTGCATGTAAGCGTGTACATTTTTAAGCACATTTGAGCATTCCATACTTTACTGTTTTGTGTGTGTGTGTGTGTGTGTGTGTTAGGTTGGGAGGTAGCAGGAGATCACATTCGTTCTGGAGCTGGAGGATCAGATAATGATTACCTCATCCTAAACCTTAAAGCGCCTGGATTCAGGTGAGACAAACCAGGCTCTCTAAAATGATCACGTAAAGGTTTCCAGTCACAGAATGAAGAGAGAGCCATTTGCATTCACTGTGATGCCAGATATGTACCTATTGAGGAGCATGTAATATATTTTAAGGATGAACTGATCCAATCGTGAATATTGATAGAGCAGCAAATATTATCTTGAAACCCCGGTTTGGTATCAGATTGCATTAGAAACATTTTAAGATTCAGTCTTGTATTTACGCAATACATGGCCATAATGTTGACTGACACCAACACAGATTTGAGCATTCTGGGAAAGTGAGCATTCTGGGAGATCGGCAGTGTCCACGAAGTATCTGCCAGTTGTCAAAGTTCTGTCCCTAATGATAAGTAAGGAGTAATATGACACAATTTAAATATGACACAACATGATGTTATATAAAAATAATCAACAGTGGGGTTGTGTGATGTAGTCTGAAGCAAAGCAGTGTTACTCTTACCACCCTGAAGTGTTTATACCTATTATGCCACAGCAATTTATCAGAGATTACATTGTTTAATTAATAAAAGAACAACATATGAAACATTTTATTCATTTAAAATGCTTGATTTTAGGGCGGCTTTAAAAAAAAACACTTTCGGATTGTGACGTTTGTTGGTAAACAAGACCTTTTAGCTGTACTCATGTTCAGCGCAGGTGAATCGAAGAAGGTGTTTGGCTGAATGCGCGTCGAGATGACATCACACGGAGAGTCTTGACCCAAATCCGCTGTGATTTTGAGAACTCGCAATATTATGGAGCATGCTTGATTTTGCGTTCATTTCCGCGATCGCGAAACCGTGAAATCCTGGAAGGACTGAATGGCATTGTAGATTTGCGAAACAAGTTCCTGTTATAACTTATGTTATATCAGCTACAGTAGCCTCTAATTTTAGTAGCCTCTTTTTATTCTCTCTTGACGTTCATAAGACAAAAATGTAGCTTGTTATGCTAGAGAGAAACTGCAAAAACCCTCGAAAACTTAGTTACAGCTTTACCTCCGACTGATGCAAAGCACTGACACTGGAGACTCCTTCCAAAAACACTAAATAAATCTCCTCATCGAAAAACTTCACCATATCAACTATTGCACACGTAATCCGTGAGGTCCGTTGTAACCTGTCAGCATACACATTTTAATATAAACCGTTCAGCTGGCACTATCGTCAGGGCTGCTGCTATAGAAAATTCATCAACACCTTCTGACCAATCAGATTCGAGTATTCAACAGTACTGTAGTGTGATTTTCTCCTTCTTGATTTTTAGCTTTAAAACAAACAAACATTAATGCTTATCGCTAGCTGGTAGTCTCAGTTATGAAAGATCACATCCAGATGTGTTACAGTATGACAGGCTGCAGTTGTTAAAAGTTTTGTGGTTATGTGTCTCAGGTTACCAACATCAGTTAGTGGAATCAGTGGAACTGAGTTTGGACGCATCACCTTCGTGTTTGAAACCATATGTTCAGCTGACTGTCAGCTTTACTTCATGATGGTGAGTGTGTGTGTGTGTGTGTGTGTGTGTGTGTGTGTGTGTGTGTGTGTGTGGTCCATGTGGAACTCACACTTTTTTCAGCACTGCACTTCCTCATCCTTGTCATGCTTTGTGCCCAATTTTAGTTTGGGTTAGTTTTCTGTCTAAAGAAGCTCTTGTGCATATGTGTTGTTGTTTTCTGCAGGACACAGACAGACGGAGCACCAATGTGGTGGAATCGTGGGAAGGCAGTAAGGAGAAGCAGTCCTATACGCACATCATGACTAAGAATGCATCTGTGTCTTACACATGGGCTTTTCAACGCACTAACCAAGCTAAAGATGTACGTGTACACACTCAGACTCTCATACATACAGTAGATACTGTTTGTAAGGCTGTATTCAGAGTTTAGTTAAGCACACAGTGAGGATTTAATGCAGAACTTATGCTCATTGGTATTCAGACCTCAGACATACAGTATCTACAGATTTATCCTCAAGAACAAAGCTGTGTCACAGTTATGTGTTATCCTGACCTTAGACTTAAGCCCATTTTTCTTGTGTGATATCAGCTCAAGCGAGGAGCAGTATTAAGTCCAGCGCTACTCTCTGACAGTTCACATGTCAAGCTAAAATGTATGTTTTGGACTGCAAATACCATCTGAGGCCAACATTAAAGACATAAATATGGAACAATTGATTCATGTAATGTAATGTCCAGGAAACACCTGGTGGCCAGGTGGCCAAGTTTGACACCTTCATGCTTTCCGCGTCTGTATGCCAAATACATTGTGCAACAAAATACAATGTGCTGCAAAATACAAAAGCTGCTAAATAGTGATGGTGGAAGCCATATTACATCGACGTTAACGTGAGAATTACATCTGGGCTTTTTATATAACGATGTATTTGCAGTGTAGTTGCCTACTACATTTTATAAAGGAAGGAACCTAATAAATGAACTTTGTGTATCTCTCTTAGGGGCGTCAGTATGTCAACGACATGGCGAAGATCTACTCAATTACCGTAACGAACGCTCTGGATGGTGTAGCCTGGGCATGCAGGGCTTGTGCTATTGAGTCTCAGCAGCCGGGTTCGGCCTGCGTGCCTTGTCCTGCCGGCTATTATATAGAAGAGGAAACCAATCAGTGCCAGGAATGCCCACCCAACACTTTCCTCTCAGGACACCACATCTACGGCCAAGATGCATGCCAGCCCTGTGGACCAGGTGGCCGCAGCAACAAGGTACAGTCAATGCTTCTAGCCATGCTAGAGGATAATCAGGTTGCTGATCTTATTGATGTCCAGTGTTTACATTTAAAGGTTTTGGCAGATGCCCTTATCCAGAGCAGCTTACATTTATCTCATCCGCTTGCAAATCTTGCTCAAGTGCCCAGCAGTGGCAGCTTATTGATGCTGGTATTTGAACTAACGACCTTCTGATCAGAAGTCCAATGTCTTAACCACTGAGTTGCCCACTGCCCTCAGAGACTCAACATGCTGTAGTGTGGGGGAGGGGGAATACTGAAAACACAATATGCACAACATATACAGTATAAAAGTCCAAGACAGCCTAGTTGAATCATCATCCTCCATGTTTGTTCTTGAGAAATTCTGGAATATCCCAGGATCCAAGAAGCAGGATTCTGATTGGTTGGAACTCATGAGCATAATTGGAAAGTGTGTGGTGTTTTCATTCTGGGCAAATCTTGTAGTGTAAGAAGTTTAATGTCAGAATGACAACCTGGACAAAAAATTGTGGTCTCCCACATTTTCCACTTCAGTTTGGAGTGTATAAAACTTACAGTGCAGTCTGTGTATAAGGTGTTTAGTGTCTTGTCTGTCTTGGTTGGGCAAGGATTCCTGGCCATAACATCAGACATGCTCCAAAATACATAGTAGCAAGTTTATTTTCTGAGAGATGTGCCCTATTGAACTTCCTAGTTCCATCATAACCCAAGATACAACACCAGCTTTTCATTTCACACAACCATTCAGGAATTCGCCTTTCAAAATCTTTGCTATCACTTACTGAATGTTTATGACATGAACAACAGCAGATATTGTTACATTATAATGAACGAATATTTCGTGCATATGGGTACATTGACATTGCATTACATTAAAAATGACACATACTACTTCACAAACTCGACATCGAGCAAAGTTTTCCAAATTTTTAGGACGTAACCCATCCTTTCTGCTCACACTACGTTAATATTCTTTAAGGCACTATGTGGTTACAGTACTCACTTAATTTCTTTCTGTTAAGGTATTATCAGTTTGGTAATCACAATTAAGAGAGCAGTAGAGATTTTATAAGAGCATTTGGAGAGCTCCTGTTATTATTATTTATCAGTGTGCTAGTGTTGTAGTAGCTGATTCCAGCAGAGAGGAGTGCAGACCAAAAATAGATCAAACCATTCCAGATGTTTCATGCTGGAGCTCTGCAGCATAACAATGGGATCTTGTAGATGTTTACGATTTGATTGGCTCCTATTTATAATCTTCAACTGTGCTTTTTATTGATTTGGTTGGTAGTACCAGAGTTTGAGCTGCTGGATGTGTGGCCAGCCGAGCGAAACAAGTGAAACAAGTTTTATTTAATGGAATTTAAATAAGGCAGTCTGTAGACAGTGATTACTCTGGTTGTGAAATTGTAATGTATTGTTGGGCTATGAAATGTATTCTGTTTGTTTTAGGAGCACAGCTTGTGCTACAGTGACTGTTCGTTCACTCACACGGAGCTCAACAGAACTCTGCAGTATGATTTCAGTCCCCTGGGCTCCACCGGCTCCGTCATGAATGGCCCCAGCTTCACTTCCAAGGGCACCAAGTACTACCATCTCTTCAACATCAGCTTGTGTGGGACACAGGTTTGTATACACTCACACACCGGCTTAAACTGGGATTATGTGATGCTTTTCAAAGACAGATTTTTTCAGTTTTGTTTGATTTCTGTTCTCTCCAGGGTCACAGGCCTGCGATCTGTACAGATAATGTTACAGACCTATCTGATACAGATCCTCACAGTGCTGAGGCCAACTATGTAGAAACCTTTATCTGTCAATCAACTATCATTCCTTCTGATGTGCGGGGCTTCAGGACTGCGCTTTCCTCACAGTCGATCAGTCTGGCAGACACGTTTCTTGGTAAGTTGGTGACGGGATATTGCAGATGAAGGACTTGACAATATCAGAAAAACCATTCAGACATTACAACGATGCGTAACAATACAAGCACTCTAATGGAAACATAAACTGCACAATAGTCAGTGCACCAATGTGTTTGTGCAGTCTCTAATTTGGTGGCCCAAAAACTCTTACAGTCAAATGTGGAAGACATGACTATATGACTATATGTTCTTTTGACTGAGTGTATGAATAAATGCATAGCCTTGTTGTTGTTTTTTAAAAAAAAATTCTGTTGAAAATTTTCCAGAAGTTGATTTATGTTGTTATCTAGTTAGTTACTTAATGTGAACTAGGCCATAAGATAATAAATAACATAAATTAACCCACATAATCAGCTAGGCAAATCTAGATTTGATATAATTTATCAGAATAATACAATTAGTTAAAATCCACCACTGAACTGTTGCACAAGGAATAAATAGAAAGTGTTGTGCCCAAAAGTACATATCAAATTTAAACTAAACTGAAACATAACAGAGACAAGAGTTTTATCTCTGGTTAATGTATGAGAAAAAAGAACACTGGTGACTGCCTCAGCAGTCTACTGAGTCACATGTCCTCTGAGCAGTAATGAATAAAAATAGGTGGAAACATAATCTCCTTGTCCCTGCACCCCAGACTGCAATTTTAAACATTTGTAATCCGTGCAATATTCCAACACTTATTATGCTTACCATGCTTATGATGTTTATGTAAATGTTTGACGAGCCACTTCGGAGTTAAACCATTTCTTAAATGTGTTGGTCAGTGTTTTTTAACTCTGCAGTATGTCCAGTGAAAGCCCAGTAGGAAGACCAGGTCGTGGACATGCTTCTAAAGTGTTCTGTAGCTTGGGGCCAGTGCTTTTCCGTGGAGATTAGTTGTCCCAAGAGCTTTTTGCTTGTTGTTTGCCTGCCATTATATATAATACCCAAGCCTAATTATACTTCTCAAATTAAGGCTGTGTAAAAAAAAATGCTCTGATTGGCTACAAGCAGCAATAAAGAGAGACTGAATGAGATTACCCTCAAGGAGAGCTGAACATTGATAGCATAGCTGAAATCAAATATTCAGCAGTATCAAAATTGACAGAAATAACACTAGTACAACAACTTCTGTGAAGCTGAAAATGTTGATGTCCAACTCCAGAGATACACACAGTTGAGGTCATAAGTTTACATTGCAGAATCTGCAAAATGTTAATAATAAAAACTAAATATATAAGAGGGGTCATATAAATAGCATTTTTTCATTTAGTACTGCCCTGAATAAGTTATTTCACATGACAGATGTTTACATACTGTATAGTTCACAAGACTGAATTTACACAAATGAACCAGTTCAAAAGTTTACACAGGCTTTATTCTTAGTACTGCGTGGTGTTACCTGGATGATCAACGACTGTGTTTATATTTTGTGATAGTTGTTCATGAGTCCCTTGTTTGTCCCGAGCAGTTAAACTGCCCACTGTTCTTCAGAAAAATCCTCCAGGTTCTGCACATTCTTTGCTTTTCCAGCATCTTTTGCATATTTGACTCCTTTCCAACAATGGCTATATGATGCTGAGATCCATCTTTTCACCCTGAGGACAACTGAGGGACTCATACACGACTATTACAAAAGGTGCAAACATTCACTGATGCTCAAGAAGGCGACACGATACATTAAGAGCCAGGGGGGTGTAAACATTTGAACAGGATGATCGGTGTGATTTATTACTACTTTGTTTAAATATCTTGCTTTTTCACTTCGTACTGCCCTTCAGAAACTACATAAGACATTTACATGTTTCCTGGAAGACAAAATAATAATGATTTATCACAATCTCTCTCTCTCTTTTTTTAAAATTATTACCATTTTGCAGATTCTGCAAGGTGTATTTAAACTTATGACCGTAACTGTATATCCCTTTGTATTGCTGCACTGCACTATACTACACTGCAATTCAGGACTCTACTACACTACTACAGATCATTTCTATGCTGTTGGTCTTTAGTGAGCGGCTGTGGCTCAGGTGGTAGAGTGGGTTGTCCACTAATCTTAGGGTTGGCTGTTCGATTCCCGGCCCACGTGACTCCACATGGGCAAGACACTGAACCCCAAGTTGCTCCCGATGACAAGCTAGCACCTTGCATGGCAGCTCTGCTACCATTGTTGTGTGAGTGTGTGTGTGTGAATGGGTGAATGAGACACAGTGTAAAGCACTTTGGATAAAAGCGCTATATAAGTGTGCCATTTACCATTTAGTCAAGATTGTATCAGTGTTCTGACACCACCCTGGCCATAGCCACACTAATACAGATTCATTTTACAGCTCATTTTCAGTACAATGTTGTCTACTTTTGCTCTTTTTTTTGGTCCACAGCAAAAGAATAGAGAAAATACTGGATAAAAATGACTATACTGAGCATGTTACCTGGACCAGGAAGGTTATGCCCTTCACAGAGTAATGTCACAAAGATTTAAGTGACAAAAAAACTCTCAGGCTTGGTAACAAGACGGTCAGGTGACAACAGACATGAGCACATTTCAGAAACTGTGATCAAAAACAGGTTTATTATAGACACAAGGTAAAATGGTATGCAGCTTAAAATGTGTTCACACTAAGTGTCTCCTAAAATCCACAACAAACGGGTTTGTTTTGTCTGTGTTAAGTATGAGGCGGTTGTTGTGGCTTTAGCACTGCTACCTCGCTGTAGGTCATTGTTGCTAATAAGGCCAGATATGGTGGTATCAGGGCAAACTTTACAACTTTACAAGTGGCTGTCTAATCCAACCATATGGTCATACACACACTTCAGTGTACACACACTTCACTTTACATACTACACAATTTTAATTGTTAGCTGCTTTTTAACTAATATTTTAGCACTGTTTTGTGCTAGAAAATAGATATACACATTAATCTACAGTAAGCCACAACTGGGATTCGCTGAGCTCTAACTTCCAGTCTTCTTTCATAATCCTTGCTGTATTTATGTATACACTTGACAGTAAAATTTAATTTCTTAGGCGTTGTGTTACTCGTTGAAACTTGTTTTCCAGGAGCCACAGTGGAGAAATCACTCAATGGAGTAAATGCTAGACTGGAACTCTTTGCTGCTTCATCCAAGCGAGTCCCAGACGTCAACGTCTTCTATCGGTATCAGCACAAGCGATAGAAACTCTTCTCCATTTTATTAGTATTATATAAAATCCATGTGGGAGCTATTCTGTTTTTGGCCATACTGTTCTTTTACATAATGCACAAGATTTAGTGTTGCGCTAACTTTTGCAGATCTCCACAGACGACATCTTCTTGCCAGAACGGGCGAAATACAGTAGTCACGCTACGTTGTAACCCTGAGAAGTCCTCTAAAGGAGAAATATCAGTACCCAGGTATAATACCTTCATACGCTCCATGTGCTGAGTCTTTGCAGTACAAGCTTTAAATGAACATCAATCTTGTTCTGTAGTTGAAATCGCTATGGCGAGGGAACCGCAGTGATATTTCTGCTTTGTCTGCAGCCAGCCTGCCCTCATGGAACTATGGGGTTCATTTGTTCTTTAAACATTTGGCTTGTATTATGAAGTCCCAATAAGACAGTTCTTTATTGGATCATATATCATAAAGACTGTGCCACTAGAACAAAGCTTGCATTTTGGTTGCACTCGCTGCTAAAGTTCTTGTGTTACTTTTCAACTTTTATAATATTACTCTGACTCTACAGTGAAAGTCTCTACACTGCATAGTTTGTAGGTTTTGTGTTTAAATAATGATTTACTGTAATTTTGAAGGGTGACATGGTGGTGCAGCAGGTACCGTTTCCACCTCCCAGCTCCAGGGTTCCTGGATCCTGGGCTTAATTTATTGTCTGTGTAATGTTTTGCATGCTCTCCCTGTGTCTGAATGGGTTTCTCTGGTTTTCTTCCACCTCTCAAAAACATGCTGGGAGGTTTGATTGGTAATGCTAAATCGAATGTGTATATCGAATGTGCAGGGTTTCCTGTGATTGATAGACGAAGTGTCACGGTTCCCCCTGGTGGCTGTACGCAGGTACTGCACCTTTGCTCTGCCGGAAGCGGAGTGCATGACAGTTCTCAACACATGGACTGTGTTTACGTTTTTGTGTGTGTCTCCACCCAAGTCTGTTTGTACACTCCATGTCTCATCAGCCACTGCTCAGTCGGACTCACATATTTTCATGCACCTGTTTCACGTTGTGGTTAATGAGCACTGATGTGTGTGTGTGTATATATAGTCCTTGTTTTCACATAGTCTTCGTCTTTCGTTGTTTAGACTCACGTCTCTTTGTCACGGTGTTTGTGTTTAGCCCGAGTGTTTGTTTCATGCCACAGTGTTTATGTATATCAGTCTTAGTGTTTTTGTTTGGTTGTTTTGTTGTTATGTTATATATTAAATCTTCAAAATCTGCGCTTGCATCCGTCTTTTCTACCCGAACGTAACACGAAGGAGGTTTTTTCAGCCAGAGAGCAGGACCAATTATACTTGTATACTTTTATCTTGGAATGTCAGCTACAAAGCCTATTACGGCAAACACTTACAGTTTCACCATTTGGGAGTTTTATTCTGAAACCAATTCAGAATTTAATTATTTATACAAAAGTTTAGTTAAATTCTTGATTATTGGTGTGTTTAATGTACTGCATTATTTAAGTCAGTTGACAGCACTGAGCAGTCAGCTTGCATATAATTAAGTAGCAATGTGGGTTGGGGTTATGGCTTTGCTTAGAGCTGTGTTGATGTGTGTTTTGATTTTCAGGGAGTGTCCTGCAGGAACCTGTGATGGCTGCACCTTCCACTTCTTATGGGAGAGTTCAAGCGCCTGCCCTCACTGCACTGAGGAAGACTATCACCAGATCGAAGGGGCCTGCAAGGAAGGAGTACAGGTGCTCTTTATTTAGTCTGTGAAAGTTTTCAGTCATACACGTAATGTTGAATATTTAGTAATATTAAGTCCTGATAGCTGGATTTTCTTGACGATGAAGATGTATCACCACTTATCCAGTTAGGACTAGTGGACGTCAACCTGTTAACCTATACCTGAAGGGGAAGAGACAATTCCTTAAGCACAACAAACCACACATTTTAGACAAAGAAGACGACCCTGTGTTCACTTCAGTAGTGATTTTTTTGTTACCTCATGATCCTCAAGTTTCTCGACTTTAGTTGCCAGTGGGTGTTCTTACTGCATACAAGTCTTGCCTATTCTGGCAAGTCGAGATGTATTACAGCTAAAAATAATAATAAAAAAAACATTCTGCAGGGAAATGCTTGTGTGTAAATTGCATCCGTGCAGTGCAACAGCATGAGCCAAAAATGTTAACTTCTCAGTTACTGACATCTATTTAGGACAAAAGCATTGGCACAGTTTTGTTATGCTGTGTTATATCGAACAATTCAAGCCCAACACTTCAAAAAGCTGTGACCAGGAGCTGCGACTGGAACCAATAATATGACTAATCTTATACTGTAAAATAATGAGAAGTGTATCACTGTCTCTCAACACTTTAGTCACCATACTGCTCCACTTTTTATTTAAGTTAAACACCGCACAATTTTATTGCATTGCTTGTCCCACGCACTTCTCGTTACCAGTGGTCACTTCACCTCTTATTTTTTAAAAACGACCAGCTTGTATTAAAAATTAATGACATCTGGCCACATTTTCATGTTCCTCCCAGTATGAATAAATGAGTGACTGAGGCCATTTATGTTAAACTGACACAACTATCTTCAAACAGAGGGGGGAAGTCCTGAAACACCAATCCCCTAATTATAGAGCTGTCCTGGCAGATTTTATGTCAATACACACCTCTAGAGCCTGATATCATAGTTGTTATCCACATATTGTGTTTAAATAGTGTGGATTTCCCCAGCATTCAGTTGAACTAATGAAGACTCTCAGATGAACACTGACGCGTCATGAATTTAAATACAGTCTCTTAAGACTTCATATTACAGTAGGTTCTCGATAAGTTCCATTTATATAAATAATTTCAAAAAACAGCATCCTAAACCACAATTTTCTCAAAAGAGATTGAGAGACATTTGAAGTGAATTGGAGAAAACACATGCTGAGATATGGAGTAGCTGAGATGCCGTTGAGTGTGTAAGTGTTGCCATGTTTTTCTTTTCAGGACACAGTGTATGTGTGGACAGAGCCACGGCTCTGTACAAGAGGAGTACCTCTGCCAGCAAAACGGAGCAAGTCATGTAAGATGATGGATTTCTGGCTGAAGGTGGGAGCTGTAGTGGGTGTGCTCAGTGCTGCCGTCCTTGTCGCTCTCACATGCAACTTTTGGAAGAAGAACAAAAAGTAAGACCTTCAGCTGTGTGATCTTAATCATCCAGTCAGCTTTCAGAGAGCCGGGCTTACACTATACGGAAAACTATCTCAGCATATGAATATTCATATTGCCCAAATAGATCTCTTGACGTGACGGGGAAAATCACAAAGTTGCTCTCTGTAAGATATCACATGACACAGGTGAGCACAATAATGATCACCATAAGTGACACACCAATGATGGCACTAGTCACCTTGTTGAGAAGCAGGCAGTACAGTGATGCTACCATACCGGATAGTAAAAAAAATTCCATTAAGGTGGTAATCTACAGTCCTACTGCTGATGAGTGGTTTTCATCTTGTGGTTTGGCCTCCTATATTTCTTCTTTCAGTCTTCTTGACATGATGGATTGTCATACCTTCACCCCTGCTCTGTGGAGGTTGTGTTTGGGTTTTTCTTTCTCACAATGTTTCTGTCATCAGCTGTTGTTGTTGTTGTTGTTGTTTTCCTTGGCTGACTCATTCAGTGTCTGTTGCTCAGTACAGCAGTGGTTTCTTTCTTTTTCAGCACGTTCCAAATTGTTGCAAATCCTCTGCTTGATTGTTCCCTCTTTTCTTTTTTACGTTTCACCCATAGACAGCTCTCTGATCTTCATGTTGGCTTATCATTTTTAACAACAAATGCAGTCTTCACATGTGAAACTGAAGGATAAACCCAAAAGTAGATACTCAGATTATTATTGTTTAAACAATCAATCTAACAGGACACACCTGGGTAACATGAAGCACCTGTCAGTCACATTTTTGCTCAACTACAAATTGGGTGGTCTGATATAAAATGTGCTATATTCTACATATACATACCAGGAGATAAAAGCTGGAATTCTAAACTCTCTTCACATATTCACATTTTGATCTCAAACCCAAATGTCTGCAGTGTACAGCAAAAATAAAATAAATCAGCCTTGCCATTCCAATAGTTTCGGATGGGACTGTAGTATGCAGTTATATTAAAACTGTTTTAACAAGCTGGTCACTCACCATGCGCCCCCTTCAGTATGTGAATATGCACACTATGCTATCGTGGGATACTGACCGTGACAACTAGGCTTCTGATATAAACATTGAATTGTGACACTGCACGATTACATTTTCAGACTACAATTTCAGACATTTGCTGTAATCTCTGACAGTCAGTAGTCAACGAAGGCAAAATCATTTCTAAATCTTTCCACAATTGTACAGAGTAAGCCTGACTTACACTATGTCATTAGTTGTTTAATTATCTGTTTGTAAATGTGTGTATACGAATGGTGATTCCAATTTTTCACCCTCACTCCTTGTCTAGCCTGGAGTACAAGTATTCCAAGTTGGTGATGTCAGCCAATAAGGAGTGTGAGTTACAAGGAGCAGACAGCTGTGCCATCATGGAGGGCGAGGGAGAGGAGGTGGAGGATGATGTAGTTTACACCAAGCCCTCTTTACTGGGCAAGCTGAAGGCCATCGCTACCAAGGTACATGCTACACCACATGAACTGTGTATATTGTTCTTTCAATATGTTCTATGGCACTAAGAATACAGATCTCATTGTTGACATCATGCATTAGAGGGCGTAATACCACAGTGCTGTTGACTTCTTGATTCTGACTGGTCATAATGCGTTGATTCATTTTCTATATTAGCAGCTCAGGCAGTAGTTTATATTAACACATTATTAATGTGGCTATTATTAGACTTAGATTACGTAGAGGGTCCACCATGCAAGTCCCTATGAATAAGTTGTGACCATAGAAACAAGCAGGCACATTTAATATAATCCTGTAATTTGAATTACAGTCAAGGCTACTGTCAGAGCTGCTATAATAGAGAATGAATCAACACCGGATGACCAATCAGATTTGAGAATTCAGCAGCTCTGTGGTATAGTGGTTTAAAGGAAATCTTAAGTTTTAATTTATCCTGCTCTGTGCCGAGCGTCTCTCTGAAGTGTGGACTATTGAGGGAGGCAAAGGTAATTTGTAAGGCTGGTGTATAACTGTTGTCTTAGCATTTGAAATTAAACCTTGCTTATCTGTGGTTAGTGTGTAAAATGTCTGAATACAAGAAATGCATGCGTTTTAGAAAGACAGAGACCTTGGTTGAACCTGAGACAGATTTCTTCCCTCTGCCTCTCTTGATGTCTGGGTCCCTCTCGCTTTTATTCTCACAGCAATAGCAAAATGTCTGTGTGTGTGTGTGTGTGTGTGTGTGTGTGTGTGTGTGTGTGTGTGTGTGCGCAGCTGTTTGAGTATGTGCCTTGATGTTTAACTGAAGCCTGCTGAAGTAATCACTGAGGGGCTTCTTTAAGATTAAAAGACTATGTTGAGCTGCAGGGAACGATGCAGCGTGCCACGTCGTGTTTGCAGCCAATTAGCGAGAGAGAGAGACAGAAATACAGACAGACTGAGTGCGCTAGGAAGGACTTTTTTCCCCCTCTGGAAGTGGTATTGTTGCTTAATGAAATGCGAGAATATAGAACGCAGAGTGAAGCTGAAGATGACGAAGACTCCCTGTGGGAACACAATTAAATCTCCTTTAGCAGACAGCGACCTTTTCAGACCACAAAACATTAAGTAAGGTTGATTAAACAAGTAAATCAGTGGAAGGTAGTAAACTTAAATTACATTGGTTCTGCTAATCATAGTTGTAAATATACATTCATGTGATTTCTACAGATAATTGAATGCTTAATATGCACTTGTTGATTTCCATAATTTGTAAAAAAATAAGTGAAGGGTGTTAAAATGGGACCAAGTAATCAAAGCCTGTCTTGAGATCACTGGGATTTTCAGCGAACAAAAGACCTCGGTATTGAGTAATGATGCCCTCGAGCTGTGTAGGCATGTTGCTGGGCTCTGACGCCATTGGTGGTAGATTCCTTCCTTTCGTTTCCTGTCCGTAGCCACACACTTCATGAATGCAGTTGAATGTGTGTGCTGGTTGTCTAGGTAACGATGCTGCTTTATCCTTGGGCTGGATAAGGACCGTGCTTTTGGAAGCGAGCTGACCTTATGGGCCAGGGTCCAGCTCCATGCGCCTGGCTACATTTGTTTCACCATGTAAACTGCATGTCGCTGTTTCTAGGGCAACGAGCAGAGCTCCGAGGCTGTCCAGCTGAAATCCTCCCAGCCAGAGAAATGGGTGTGGGGATAGAGGTAGGAGGAAGAGCAAAAGAGACATGGTGGATGGATGGACAGAGACTTTGAAGCCGCTCTTTACTTGGGAACGTGTACGCATGCAGTGGCACTAAGCCAGACAGTGGAAGAGCTTTGGAGTAAAGAACCGTGGGGATTTGGGCCAGAAGAACAGAAAAGCAGAGCCTGTAAGACGGTTCTGTTTGATGTCATTATCATGTTGCTGTGCAATCTGTCTGTCTGTCTGTTGGGTTGTATGTCCCCTTTTGTAATAATGTTATAATACCATTAATAATATTATGCTACTTTGGGCTGCACACAAATGCTGGAATTTATGAACAGTTATAACATGTTTGTAAATTGAATCAATGTAAATTCTACTGGCTGTGATTAAACGTGATACCCTGTCAACAGTGTAGTAACGAAATATAGACACCAAATCAGCTGAACAAATGAAAAGTAACCCAAATAAATCCACTGTGATCACGCCTCTCTTAATTAAAATGTCAAAGTATCTTCAGGAGATATACATAACTGTGAATGTTATAAACTGGGGAGCTGTATATCAGAGTAATTAAACCTAGAAGCTTTGGGACCCAGTTGATGGATCTAAATCAGGATTCCCTGATACCAGTCCTGAGGAGCTGCAGTCCAGCATAGTTTGGTGTTTTCCTTGCTGAAATACACCCGGTTTAATGTTGTAGGAATTTTTCAGCAGGAAAATCATTAAAGTGTGCTTAAATCCAACTCTCTAGAACTGGTCTAAATATACAGTGGGGTTCAAAAGTATGAGACCAGACTAAAAATCTAGATTTTTGTTTCTAATTAAAACTAAAAATAAACAGTTTTAGAAATTTGAAAACATGAAAATCTTAAATATTTAAGATGAAATATTCACTAGGTCACTATTTAAACTGAAGCAAATGATCATGTTAACTCCTTTGTGCCAAGGTTCACAGGTTCATTGACTACGACTATGATATTAATCGGTCAATATTCGAATTAGTATTGAGTCATGTAAACGCTGCAATCCGATTGCACGATTCAAATTAAGAAAATATTCTGATTCTCCAAATTCTGATCTGAACATGCCTGTTTTAATCGGAATTTTTTGCATGTAAACACTTATTCAAAAAATCCACTGAAAGGAGATATGTGCGCATGCTCAGCCCGCAGGGAATTGTGGGTGCTAACAGATGCTAAACTGTAGGCTAGGTATTTAGCAATGGTAACTCAGGCATACTTTCAACAACCATGTACAGTGGGGGAAAAAGTATTTGATCCCCTGCTGGTTTTGTATGTTTACCCACTAACAAAGAAATGATCAGTCTATAATTTTAATGGTAGGTTTATTTGAACAGTGGGAGTCAGAATAACAAGAAAAAAAATCCAAAAAAAAAAACGCATGTCAAAATTTTTTATAAATTGATTTGCATTTTAATGATGGAAATAAGTATTTGACCCCCTCTCAATCAGAAAGATTTCTGGCTCCCTGGTGTCTTTTATACAGGTAACGAGCTGAGATTAGGAGCACACTCTTAAAGGTATACAGGAACACTCTGATTCCTGTACACATATAAACATTGTATTCGGAATATTGCTGTAAGCTGAATATAGACCTTATACAAAATTTGATGTGCGTGCAAACGTAGTCACTGAGACTCATCCCTTCCACTGAGGCACGTGTACGGACAACACGCTGATGGATTTGATCTAACATCAGGGTTTTCACAAACTTGTGGAGTCCATTCCAGGTTGAGTTCATACTGTCATTAAAGCAAAATTCATGCACATATTTTTAAGATTCTAAATTTCACTCACTTTTCTGCTGATAAACTGGAATAAAAAATGTTGTAATAAATTAGAAGAGAATGCAAAATAGAAGCTTTTTCACTAGTGGTCTCAGACTTTTGCACCCCATTTTACTTATTGTCATTATTAGCTCCGCCCTCTGAATGCTTCGATATCTATATATGAGCATTTAGGAGATAAGATCTCTTTAGACAGAACAAACTGGCTCTGGCAGAAGAGGATGGAGTGCCTTTGCTGTTCCCTTTCATTTTCCCTCCGCTTTTGACACCAGTGAAGTAATTAATAGTATTGAGTGATTATTCATAATATTATTTTATATAGAGTGAAATGAAAGCCATACCATTGTGTTGTACTGAAATGTGGGGTTTCCTGATATGAGTTTTGATAATAAATTACGATTTGCACTGAAATTGGGTCATTATATTCTGCACTGGTTTTTGAACTATTTAGAAAATGTCTTTATTTCTATTAACTTTCTGG
>JAFFST010050196.1:0-10425 GCA_022414735.1 Noturus placidus | reverse complement strand
TCCTCTGAGTCTTCATCTTCAGTGATTTGATATTCAAACAAGAGTTCCATGAATTTCTTCTCTATTTCTGGAGCCTGTAGGAAGCAAAAACAACATTATTTAACAGCCCTCAGCTGAAGCATAACAGATTTTAGAATATAATATTTAACTTAGTACAAGACCTGAGAATGAAATTTCTACCTATGAGTTAAATCTGTTACCTCATCTATTTTAATTTCAGCGTGCAGTTGCTGTTGCATTATATGAGTTTGGTGGTGGACCTCATGGCCTCTCAGCCTCTGATCCTGCTTCAGTGTCTCTGTGGCTTGTGAAAGTTTCTTAGCAGTGAGCTCACTTTCCCTTTTAATCTGTTCCTCAATTCTTCTTTCACGTTCAAGCTGGGCCAGACGCCGCTGCTCTTCATCTCGTCTGCGTCGCTCCTCTTCCTCTCGCGCATCATCTTCAATTTTCCCTGGTTGAAGGGGACAAAATTTCTTCACTTATCACTACACTTAACCTGGAGGTTAATTCCTGAATCATAACGCTTATCATATAAGCTTGACCTTTAAGAGGTGCCACAGTTTGTTCTTTTTTCTCATTCAGTGATGTGTAGAACTTAAATGCTCTGATACAAATTTACTGAGCTACTGGACCAGTTCTAGGCTCGGATGGAGTGGGGTAACAGTGAAAAATTAGACCAGAGACCAGGTAGTTTAAATTAAAAAGCTGGTGGTTTACTGAAGTTCAACAAAGACAGTACATTAAACAGACATCAGAACCAATGAATAGTCCTGCAGGTAGCTGTCACGGTTCTAAGGACTCTGGACTCCATTTCCCATCAGCCACTGCAAGTCACATGTTTTCCTGCACCTGATTCACTTTTTGGTTAATGAGCACTGGTGTGCATATATAGTTGGGTTTTGCACTTGGTCTTTCGTTGTGATTGTTCAGACCCCTGTGTTGGTGTTTAGATTCCTGTGTACGTGTTTAGATCCTGTCGCTGTTAGATTCCTGTCTCTGTGTCACTTTGTCGGTATTCAGTCCTAGTGTTAGATTCATGCCATAGTGTTTACGTAGCTTAGTGTTTGTTTCTTGTTTTGGTTCATTATACAATAAATATCTAAAAATCTGCGATTGCATCCGCCTCCCTTACGCACCGTTACAGTAGCAAAAGGTAGGTAGAACCCATTTTGATCCTAGGTTAACCTAGGTTATTTTATCAGGTTAGACCGGTGTAAGTATATTATTCTAGGTTGATAGGGTGTGACTATTTTCTCCTTTTTTTTCCTGATTTAACTCTTTTTTTCCCTTACAGGTGAGAAAACATTTGTCATTTCCAAATCAATTCAAATAAAACACTCTTAAACCTTGAATTATAACATTCACAATGATGAAACAATACAATGTGAAGTAACCCTTCAGATCCAGTTCAAGCTCAGTTTTACTTTCAAATTCAATTAAGATCAGTAAAGTTCAGTTCAGCTCCAAGGAAAAAAATAGAAGACAGTCCCAACACTCCTACTGCTCTGGCAGCGACTTTACCAGTGTCCCATCTTACACAGCAGATTCTCTCTGGCAACAAGAAGCTGAGTTGTCTCTAGAAACTTTGTCATTGGGTTTGGACATGTGGATGTGCAATATGATGTGGATAAAACTGCGTGCATGTACTTGAAATGATCCGGGTTTAATCTATTTTGATCACAAAACAAATAAAAGAATGGTCTTTGTTTTGTCCATCCAACCATCCATCTTCTATACCGCTTATCCTTTTTAGGGTCACGGGGAATCTAGAGCCTATCACAGGTGTCACAATTGTGGGGTTGCGGTGGAAGCAGGCGCAGACTTGAGTATGAACATTTATTGAAATACAGAACAAAACAACAAAACAAAGACACTAAGACTAAGATACCTAAACTCGACGGCAGGAAACAAACACTAGGGCTAACACACGTAAACACTGGGGCACAAAACAAACCAAACACCGTGACACAGAGACGTGAGTCTAAACAACGAAAGACAATGGCTAAGTGCAAAACCAGGACTATATATACCCACACCAGTGCTCATTAACACAACAAGAAGCAGGTGCAAGAATACATGTGACCAATAGTAAACCCATGTGACATCAACGGGGCAATGGCTGCTGGGACATGGAGTCCACCGGCACACTGGGGTGGAGACACACAACGTAAACACAGTCCAGGTGCTAAGTACAGCCACCAGTTGGCCAGAACCGGCCAAGGTGCAGTGCTGCACCTGGCCACCAGGGGGTACCGTGACACCAGTGTGCATCGGGTACAAGGTGGGGTACACCCTGGACAGGGTGCCAATCCATTGCAGGGCACAATACTATATTAGATTGACCAAAATGTTAATCAATAGTAATCTTATTACTAAAAATGTCAACAGTTGTGAGTGACTAAAACTAAACTAAAATACTTATGGTCTTCCTTGACTATGATAAGACTAAAACAAATTTTAGTCAAATAAAACATAACTAAAAAAAAGGATAAGGTTGACTACAAATGCTAAAATATATCAAGGATATTTGACACAGGACTAAGACTAAACTAAACCGCCACACGTGCACACACCCGGCCGTCCACATGATGTAAACAAAAACCCGATTCATCAGACCAGGCCACCTTCTTCCATTGCTCCATGGTCCAGTTCTGATGCCCATGTGCCTATTGTAAGAGATTTTGGTGGTGTACAGGTGGTCAGCATGATATACTATACCATCAGCATGATTGTAAAACAAGTAAGTAAATTAAAATGAAAAGTACAATCACAATGGAGAAACAATGGCATCATAATGGCTTCTGGAAACCTCAGGCCATCTCGGGTGCGATTGCACACAATCTCACAAGTTCTGGCTTTGGGCATGTGAAATGTGAGATGAACAGCTATGAAACAGATCTAGTCACCTCACATCCAAACACAGAAGGTAGGGCTAAGAATCATTTATAAAGAAATTTAAATTCATTTCTCAATTCAATGTTGATGAATGCCAAACACCAACAAATTAGCAGGTGTGAGCATGGCATAGCTGATTTGCATATGGCGATGTCCACAAATGATGAGAAAAAGGTCAAAAAGACTTCCTCAGCAATAGAAGTGAGCGATATTTTGACTCACATCTATGCCAATAAAGATATTATTAAACAGTGTAACAGTAAGTTTAAAGAAAATAGTTTGTCATGACAATGGATAATTAGAAATACTGTATATCTACTAATGTATAACCAAGCTGATCATGGACACCCAGCACATACACAGAGAAACTTTGTATTTAGTCGAGTGTCTCAGCATCTCTTGGCTAGAAATCCCTCGTGCCCTCCCTTATCTCAGGTCCGACAAGCACAAGGGTATATTATATATTACCTTTATATATAATATATATTATAATGAAGCAAAATATTTGCAGCACACTAAGGAGTATATGACACACTGCAGCTTGAAACATACCAGACTGGTCACTAGTGCTGGCTTTAATAAAGTGTTACATTACATTTATAAAACAGAACAATGTGCACATCACCTGAGCCTCTCCTCATTTTATACAGCAGCAATTCTTTTCAAAACAACTGAAAAATGTAAGAAATTTCTCTAACAGTCACAAAGTCATCAGCAGTGGTGGAGGAAGTTGAAGAAGGAGGGTGAAGGAAGAGGTTGAAGGAGGAGGCTGAATGACTAGGCTGAAGGAGGAGGCTGGAGGAGGAGGGTGGAGGCTGAAGGAGGAGGCTGAAGGAGGAGGGTGGAGGAGGAGTGTGGAGGAGGTTGAGGGAGAGGGCTGAAGGAGGAGTTTGAAGGAGGAGGAGGGTGAAAGAGGAGTGTGAAGGAGGAGGCTGAAGAAGGAGGGTGGAGGACGAGTGTGGAGGAGTCTGGAGGAGGGTGAAGGAGGAGGTTGAAGGAGGAGGAGGGTGAAGGAGGACTGTGAAGGAGGAGGCTGAGGGAGGAGGTTGAGGGAGGAGGGTGAAGGAGGAGGAGGTTGAAAAAGGAGGCTGAAGGAGGAGATTGGAGGAGGAGGTTGAAGGGGGAGGGTGGAGGAGGAGGAGTGTGAAGGAGGAGGCTGAGGGAGGAGGTTGAGGGAGGAAACTGAAGGAGGAGGTTAAAGGAGGAGGAGGGTGAAAGAGAAGTGTGAAAGATGAGTGTGAAGGAGGAAGCTGAAGGAGGAGGCTAAAGGAGGAGGGTGGAGGAGGAATGTGGAGGAGCCTGAAGGAGGAGGGTGAAGGAGGAGTGTGGAGGAGGTGTGTGGAGGAGGCTGAGGGAGGAGGTTGAGGGAGGAGGCTGAAGGAGGAGGGTGGAGGAGGAGTGTGGAGGAGGCTGAAGGAGGAGGGTGAAGGAGGAGTGTGAAGAAGGAGTGTGGAGGAGGTTGAGGGAGGAGGCTGAGGGAGGAGGTTGAAGGGGGAGGGTGGAGGAGGAGTGTGGAGGAGGCTGAGGGAGGAGTGTGAAGGAGGAGGGTGAAGAAGGAGTGTGGAGGAGGTTGAGGGAGGAGGCTGAGGGAGGAGGTTGAGGGAGGAGGTTGAAGGGGGAGGGTGGAGGAGGAGTGTGAAGGAGGAGGGTGAAGGAGGAGGTGAGAAAAAAAACTTATATTTTCCTGATGTGACAACAATCTCTGATTTTTTTATTGAGGTTCTAAATGCGCGTGACTGCAACTGTTAAATATGAAACATACATTTCTTTATAAACACATGACATACCATAATTTGGGCATGTTGGTTTCTTCTCCTCATAATTTATATTGCAGTCCAGGTGTATTTCTTGGTGGTCTCCACTCTCTCGAATTGTGAAATATGGGTGATCTCTTGGATTAAACCAGTACCACAAATGTGGATTTTGGTGACATTCTGTCTCTGAGCAGTGGCCATACTTCACATACATGTAGAATGTTTCGATTGTGTTGAGGTGGATTCTGATATTTCTTTTTTCATAGGGTCCAACTGTGATCTAAATACACAATAAAATATATAACTTTGAAGCTTATATATTCACACACACACACACACACACACACACAAACAGAGATGAAAAACAAACACAAAAAAAACAAACTCAAATATCACCTGTCCTATTTTTCATGTGAAAATATTTGTGGAATGTGGTGTTGTTGATGATGTCATAACTTACTGTTAAATATTGTCTAACCAAAAATTTAGCCTCGATGCAGACGGTCCATTTGTACCGAGTGTCATTGTGGATAGTTATGGCTCCTCCCATTCTGAAATGAAAGTGTTGAGAAGAATTAGTATGAAATATTCCACCGTGTGTGCTCTGCTGCTGTTCTAGTAAAATACTGAGTGTCCAAAAAGCCTACAAGTGGTTTCTCCTGTCCTTTCCTCCTGACCATTACATACAGGGATGATTCTTAGATGATTCTTTTTGTCGTTTAGATTGTATAGATTGTACTGCATTTCTGTATACGTAAGGAATAACTGTGTGTAGTGTTGTTCTAGTAAATCCCTGAGTGACAGGACGTGTGATTTAAGCTTTAGCAGGTGCTGTTTCCACTCTGAAGTTGATTATGTTACTATAACAGCACATCCCCGAGTGTGATATTCCTCTTATACCATTAGAATATTCTGTTTATTAAATAATGTTATACATTCCATCTGTTTCTAGTTACAGTTACTGTTGTGAACATTGACAAAACAAGTTAGTTCCTGGTCTCACTTTCATTATAGCAGATATAAACCGTCGTTCCCTCGCCAGCCTCTCTTTATTCTCTCTCTCGAAAAAAACACACAGCTTTCCACGTTACAGAGAAACAACAGTGAAGTGTAAACTCCTCTCGCCTGAACATGGCAGAAGACCTCTGACTGTTAGAAAGTGCTGTGATGACCTGAGTAAGATCCCCGCTATAAATAAAAGGCCACACATTTATTTATTAGTTTTACATTATGTAGAGCAACCACTACACAAATAAATCCATGTGAAGAAGCTATTACTATACTATAGAAATAAGTACTTTTAATGAAAATCATTAATGTCCAATCAGAATCCTGAATTTAAGCAGTTTTCAGGTTATTATATCTCATTTGTCTAAGGCATTAATGCATCATGATTGTAGGAATTGTTATGAATCATTGTAAAGTTAAACTGCTTTGATGGTGTTACTCGACCCCAATCTAGGATCAAGGTGTAACATAAAACGTATTACCATCCATCTATCCATCCATCCACCTATTCTCTACCACTCACTCCTTTATCAGGGTCACGGGGAACCTGGAGTCTATCCCAGGGAGCATCGGGCACAAGGCGAGGTACACCCTGGACAGAGTGCCAGTCCATCACAGGGCAATTACCATAAATATAATATAAACCTAACTACCTAGCTGGTTCAAAACAAATAACAAAAGACAGACTCAAAATAAATGGCACCCCTACAGCTTTCGTGACACCAAGGAAATAAATATTTACAATACATTTACATCCAAAGCGACCTACAAATGAGACACACTCACACACCAATGGGAGCAGAGCTGCATGCAAGGTGCTAGCTTGCCATCGGGGGCAACTTAGGGTTCAGTGTCTTTCCCAAGGACACTTCGGCATGGGATCACCCGGGACATTACCCTACGATTAGTGGACAACCCGCTCTACCCACTGAGACACAGCCGCCCACAATAGGTTGCACTGTATACAAATAAGGCGTACACTGTCACAACATATGAAGCAAGACAGGGGAATGAGAAACACAATATCTTACCTTCAATCACTCTCTTCTTTCGCTCGTACACAGAATAAACAATACACAAGTTCACTCAAACACCAAGAAAACTTTCACTACTCAATCGTCCCCATGTGATCACACAACTGCAATCCTCTCCTAACATAACAACCTTCTGTCTTTAAGAAGCTGCACAACTTCTCTCCTATCTCTGTGCCCCACGTCAGCACGTTCAGTTAAGGCGGAGAGATCTGTGAGAGCAAAACAAGGGGGGGGGGGGGGTTGACTTTTAAGACTTCAATGTTGGTATTACATAATCTACATTTTTTTTTTATTTCAGTTAACAGCATACCCAGGTTTCACTGTTTATTGCTTGTTGTGCAGATTGAGTGAATTTTCTTCTAGCGGAGAAGTAGTTAGTCAGCAAGACGTTACATTTCCCTTTTGTTCATTCTAAAACCAGTTGAACTGTTCTGTAGTGTTCAGTTCTTCAGGTTGTTCTGAAAAATTTGAAGTAGGTGGGTTACCTGATCTTGCTTCACTCCGCTCCTCTCTCCTTGCCCCTGATGCACATATCCTCAGTCTAAAGCGTCTCTTTGGTGAGAACACGTTCAGGTTTTCACCTGTTGTTGTGTGCTGTGCAGATTTGATGAATTTTCCCTGTCCGGGAAGTAGTTTTCTAGTAGGGGACTTTAACCCTCTTTTATTTACCAATTGTTATTAAACAGAACAATCATTTATTCATGAAGAAAAAAGGAAAGGAAATAAAAAGATGCAAGCAAACACACAAACAAATAATAATAGTAATAGTCGTGTATTAGTTGTGTAATAGTTGTGTATTAAGCAAACACACAAGCAAATAAATACATAAATAAATAAATAAATAAATAAATAAATAAATAAATAAATAAATAAATAAAGTGAGGTTCTTAGAGAGGAAAAGAAATACAGGCCAGATGAAAGCTGTGCTCATGTTTAGGATTCTTGATGCTTGGGCGGTCACTTTCCTGTTTCCTGTTACATAAGTATGAGGAACAAAAACTTAGCACTGAGTTCCTGTGCACTGTGAAGAGAACATGGGGTGTGGTGGGCTTTTCATATGATTACATATACTCTTAATGTACATATGAGGAACAAAACAAATGATCTCCTGAGGCAGATTAATAATAATAATAATAATAATAATAATAATAATAATAATAATAATAATAATAATAATAATAATAATAATAATAATGTTGTATGTAACTTTAGAGACAGTCCCTTAATTTGCTACATCATCAAGCCAACTAACCTTACTAGCAGTGCTATGTGTTTCTTGTAACATCGCCACATCAATGCGTTTCTGCTTTAGTAACTCATACAGTCTTACACGCTTATCGTGTTCTAGTGCCCGTTAACATTTACACTGGCAATACGAATCCCAGTCATAAGAGCAAGGTGTAGTTAAAATAAGCAGATTAAAAAAAACATTTTTAATATAAAACACACTAAACACTCTACTGGTCATCATCAGAAGTTTCTTTGCTAACTTTAGTAATCAACTTCTTCAGACGGTATCTCAGTGTCAATAAAAGCCCCTTCCCTTCTAAAATGTTTGACATCGTGAACAAATTGCTTCAGATCTGCAAAATACTCTTCCACTATAACGTTCTTTTGCCATTTGGTGTTCCGTAAGAACTCTTTAATGCTCTCCGCACGGTACACAACCTCACGCTTTTCTTCCTGAGAGCCAAAGTTAAAAACAGAATTTGACATATAATCGTCACTGTCAGATTCTTTCTAGTCTACTGTGGTGTCTCTCCTGATCTGTTTGCTCCCTTGTCCCTTACCTCGTTTCTGCAATGGTCATGTAATAGTCGTGTAATGGTCGTGTCATGGTTGTGTTATGGTGGTGTAATGGTCGTGTATTGGTCGTGTAATAGTCGTGTAATGGTGGTGTAATGGTGGTGTAATGGTCGTGTAGTGGTAGTGTAATGGTTGTGTAATGGGGGAGTAATGGTGGTGTAATGGTGGTGTAATGGTCGTGTAATGGTCATGTGTTGGTCTTGTAATGGTGGTGTAATGGTCGTGTAATGGTCGTGTTTTAGTCGTGTAATGGTTGTGAATTGTTCGTGTAATGGTCGTGTAATAGTCGTGTAACGGTGGTGTAATGGTGGTGTAATGGTCGTGTAATGGTGGTGTAATGGTCGTGTAATGGTGGTGTAATGGTCATGTATTGGTCGTGTAATGGTCATGTAATGGTCGTGAATTGGTCGTGTAATGGTGGTGTAATGGTTTTGTAATGGTCGTGTAGTGGTCGTGTAATTGTCGTGTATTGGTCGTGTAATAGTCGTGTAATGGTCGTGTAATCGTGGTGTAATGGTGGTGTAATGGTCGTGGAATGGTGGTGTAATGGTCGTGAAATCGTGGTGTAATGGTGGTGTAATGGTCGTGGAATGGTGGTGTAATGGTCGTGAAATGGTCGTGTAATGGTCGTGTAATGGTCGTGTATTGGTCGTGTAATGGTGGTGTAATGGTCGTGTATTGGTCGTGTATTGGTTGTGTAACGGTGGTGTAATGGTGGTGTAATGGTTTTGTAATGGTGGTTTAATGGTCGTGTATTGGTTGTGTTATGGTGGTGTAGTGGTGGTGTAATGGTCGTGTAATGGTCGTGTTTTAGTCGTGTAATGGTTGTGAATTGGTCGTGTATTGGTCGTGTAATGGTCGTGTATTGCTCGTGTATTGGACGTGTAATGGTGGTTTAATGGTCGTGTAACGGTGGTGTATTGGTCGTGTTATGGTGGTGTTATGGTGGTGTAATGGTGGTGTAATGGTCACGTTATGGTGGTGTAATGGTCGTGTAATGGTCGTGTATTAGTCGTGTAATGGTGGTGTAATGGTGGTGTAATGGTCGTGTAATGGTCGTGTATTAGTCGTGTAATGGTGGTCCAATGGTCGTGTATTGATCGTGTAATGGTCGTGTAATGATCGTGTTTTAGTCGTGTAATGGTCGTGAATGGTCGTGTATTGGTCGTGTAATGGTCGTGTATTGGTTGTGTAATGGTCGTGTATTGGTCGTATATTGGACGTGTAATGGTCGTGTAATGGTCGTGTAATAGTCGTGTAATAGTCGTGTAATGGTCGTGTAATCGTGGTGTAATGGTGGTGTAATGGTCGTGTAATGGTGGTGTAATGGTGGTGTAATGGTCATGTAATGGTCGTGTATTAGTCGTGTATTGGTCATGTATTGGTCGTGTAATGGTCGTGTAATGGTCGTGTAATGGTCGTGTTTTAGTCGTGTAATGGTCGTGAATTGGTCGTGTATTGGTCATGTAATGGTGGTGTTATGGTGGTGTAATGGTGGTGTAATGGTCACGTTATGATGTTGTAATGGTCGTGTAATGGTCGTGTATTAGTCGTGTAATAGTCGTCCAATGGTCGTGTATTGATCGTGTAATGGTCGTGTAATGATCGTGTTTTAGTCGTGTAATGGTCGTGTAATGGTCGTGTAATGGTCGTGTAATCGTGGTGTAATCGTGGTGTAATGGTGGTGTAATGGTGGTGTAATGGTCGTGTAATGGTCGTGTATTAGTCGTGTAATGGTGGTGTAATGGTGGTGTAATGGTCATGTAATTTTCATGTAATGGTGGTGTAATGGTCGTGTAATGGTGGTGTAATGGTCGTGTAATGGTGGTGTAATGGTGTTAGAATAAATGTTAGAATAAATGCTTATAATCTTGCTTAGGCTAGAAGTTATCTCTTGTAATATGTTTAGAACATACGGTACAAAAGTA
>JAFFST010050194.1:32220-44044 GCA_022414735.1 Noturus placidus | reverse complement strand
GTAAAGCTTCAGTGACAGAAAGCAGAGCCGTCTCCGTGGAGTGGTTGCTCTTGAAGCCAGACTGCTTGGTGTCCAGGAGATTGTTCTGTGTGAGAAAATTAGAGAGTTGATTAAAAGCAGCTTTTTCAAGGGTTTTGGAAAGAAAGGGGAGAAGGGAGACAGGTCTGTAGTTGTCAATTACAGAGGGGTCGAGTGATGGTTTTTTAAGCAGTGGGGTGACCCGGGCCTGTTTAAATGAGGTAGGGTATGTGCCAGTAGAGAAGGATGTGTTCTCTGCTCCTAGTTGTATTTACTGCTCCTAGTTGTATTTGTTCTGAACAGAGCTCTACTTAACACTGCAAACTCTCAGGTAAGGACCTGCGAAAAGTACCTGAGGTAAAAAGATGGTAAATACCAAGACAAATCACATGCAATTAAAGTAAAAATAAATAAATATCTGACTGGTTTTAGGTATTAAATCAGGCATTATGCTGTAAATAGGATATTCAGATATACCCTCATCAGCCCCTGTGTTAAGAACACTATAATAATACTGGGTAGTACTAATACTGACCCCTCTTTGCTCTCAGAACTGCTTCAATGCTTCCTGGCATGGATTCCACCACAAGGTATGGGGAACTTCCTTTGGAATTCTGTCCCATAATCCACATGATTGCATCACATAGCTGCTGCAGATTTTAGCTGAACATTCATGCTACATATCTCATGTTCTACCACATCCCAAAAGCCCTATTGGATGACTTGGGAGGCCATTGAGGTACACTGAACTCACTGTCATAAGGGGCCCATTGTGTATCAAGACATTTCTCCCATGATTACACTACCACCATTTCACTGAACTGTTGACACAATGCAGATCACATTTTTTTCCCATTCTGTTGTTTGATGTAAACATTAACTGAAGCCTTTAGTTGTAGTAGTTGTAGATATTAAGGACAATAACAACATTACATATTAGGTAAATATGTTGCCATGCTGATTAATTTGGTATGCCATAATGTTTAATACCCTAAAATACCCTAAGATTGCTATTTAGAATAAGGTCTCACAGGATCTTTAATGAGCTGGTTGGAGGAAGAGCAAATGAGAGACTTTAAAGGTCAAATCCGATCCCTATCCACTTATCCTGACGCCATGCTGGTGTGGTGTTCATGTTCTCACCACACTCCAGTGTGTTTATTAATCATAATCAAACATGCTCTTATATCGTGATCTCTAAAACAAGTCACATGCCTGCAGCAATGGCAAGTTGCTCAGTGTCACATGCAGAGGGACACACATCCAGCTGTCACAAAGCTCTCGCCTATAAGACCTTGTGTTAATCCTCACCATCGACTGCATGCAGTATTATAAATGTTTATAGCATGGGGCTGTTGGATGCTTGATTCTGTTTGGTCAGAAGGTGATTAATTTTCTATAAGAACAGGTTTATAATGCCGCCATTCTGATGCATCGTTTCTATGGTAACAACTTACACATGGACTTGTAAGGCATGCTCCAAATAAATACAAAAACATGTGATTGTTGATTTGGTGAAACTAAGTTTATAGCATTTATAGAAGGCGTCTCCAATCTTTGTGCTTTGTATGAATCACAAAGCTAATAACAAACAGAACAAATCAAACCTGTTACCTGTTTGTGGTCAGTGGAGCTAGTTCATTTCTCTGTTAGCTAGCTAAATGTGCTTCTTCCTACAATCAGTGACAATACTCACCATTGAAACTTTAAAATGATGACCTTACAAATGATGAAGTGAATGTTCAAATTTCTCAGAGATGTTGTAGTGTACATTTCAATATTCGATTAGTAAAGCTAACCTATCACATTCAGTTTCCAGAGGCATTATGCTAGGCTGGCATTGCCAACCCCTGACCACCCCTAAGCTATGTCCATCATATCTATAAATTAATAAAACATGACTTGATATTAGAAAAAAATAAAATTGTAATAATTGGCAAATTGTTGTGGAGTAAAAGAAAATAAAATACTTCTGAACAAGCTTTTATTGGACAATAATCAACTTGCCTGGTAACAGTGATGCAATGCTTTGCTTTGGCCACATCACACTACCCCATTGTTGGTTATTTTTGTACATTTACATTTACATTTATTCACTTAGCAGACACTTTTATCCAAAGCAACTTACACATGAGAGATACAAGCAAAGTGATATCAAGCAGAGAACAATACAAGTAATGCTACTATACAATATCTATTAATTGAGTACCACAAGAAGCAATGTGAGCAGAGTAGAGGTGTAAGTGCAAAATTTTTTATTTATTATTTATTATTTATTTATTTTTACTTTTTTTATGAGTTGGTTATGTGTTGACGGAAGAGGTGGGTCTTTAGCTGTTTCTTGAAGATGGTGAGTGAATCTGCAGTCCTGATTGAGGTTGGAAGTTCATTCCACCACTGAGGAACAGTTAGTGTGAAGGTTTTGGAAAGGGACCTTGTGCCGCGTTGAGTAGGAACTACTAACCGTCGGTCACTAATCAATCTGCCTTCAGCAGAGAGTTGAGGTAGGAGGGTGCTGTTCCAGAAAGGGTCTTGTACGTGAGCATCAAGGCCTTGAATTTGATGCGGGCAGCTACAGGAAGCCAGTGGAGGGAGATGATGAGGGGTGTGACATGGGTTCTCTTGGGTTGGTTGAAGACCAGGCGTGCTGCAGCATTCTGAATCATCTGCAGGGGTCTGATGGAGCTGGCTGGGAGCCCCAAAAGTAGAGAGTTGCAGTAGTCCAGTTTTGAGATAACAAGAGCCTGGACTAGTATCTGTGTGGCCTGTTTGGTTTGGTAGGGTCAGATTTTCTTGATGTTGAACAGGATGAATCTACAGGACCAAGCAGTTGTTGAGATGTGGTCTGTAAAGGTCAAGCTGTCATCAAGAGTCACCCCAAGGTTCCTGGCCGTCCTGGTTGGTTTGAGTGTGGTTGTGCCGAGCTGTACAGTGAGGTTGTGGTTGATTGCGGGACAGGCTGGGATGACGAGAAGCTCAGATTTTGCCAGGTTGAGCTTAAGGTGGTGTTTCCTCATCCAGGCTGAGATGTCGGACAGACAAGCAGAGATGCGTGCAGAGACAGATGGATCATCAGGCTGGAAGGACAAATGGAGCTGGGTGTCATCAGCATAGCAATGATATGAGAAGCCATGAGACTCAATCACCTGCCCTAGAGATGTCGTGTAGATAGAAAAGAGAAGTGGACCCAGAACTGACCCCTGTGGAATGCCAGTGGCGAGTTGCTGGATTTCAGAAATACCTCCCATCTGGAGAAGGATCTGTCAGAGAGATAGGATTCCACCTAGCGCAGAACCGTTCCAGTGATGCCCTGGCTGGAGAGAGTTGACAGAAGGATCTGATGGTTCACAGTGTCGAAAGCAGCAGAGAGGTCAACCAGGATGAGGACAGATGACCTAGAGGTTGCTCTTGTAACAGCACACCCTGTAATGTGTTATTCCCTACTCCTGACATTGAGAGCTTTAGTGATACCAGTGACATTACATTGTTAAAACCTCTGATACAGAAGTGTTTAAGAGCCAGTGATTCTTTAACTTCTTGCTATGTACTTGCTTACCAGATAAAGCCTCTTGGCAAAAAAACATTAAATCAGCTTCACTTGCCTCACAGAGAAGCCTGCAGACAGGACAAGAGTACTGTAAAAGCAAGCTGAGAACTCTGAAGCTTGAGGAGATTACTGGATGGCTAGACTGTTAAAAGTTGAACTCTGTGAGAACCCAACAGTCCATAATGATCAGTTCACCTCCATAAACATAGTAATAATAGAGTACTTTTGTTTGCTGAAGTGTGCTGGCAACTGGAGTGCACTTTCTGTCTATTCTCTTGTTCTCTCTAGTATATCACACTGGAATATGAATTGGCACAGGGTTTGGATTTTTGACACTGACCAGTGAAGAAATTTACTTGATAGCAGCATGAACTATGTGTATAGTTCATGTGTATGTAGTTCATCTGACCTCAAAACTCATAAAAATGTTCTCAGGTAGAAACAGATATTGTATTTGATGTGTTATGACCAAAGTTGGGAAGTATAATTACTTTGTTACTATATACAAAATAGATAAAATGTCTATACATTTATTTTCACTTCTGACTTTTACTCACTACTGTACAAAATATAAAATCTCTATTTTCTATTCATTGCAATTCAAAATACACTCAGTAAGCACTTTTTTTAGGAACACTATACTTATATTTGGTAGGGCCTCCTTTTGCTCTCAAACCAGCCTTTATTCATCATTGCATAGATTCCACAAGATTTTTTGAGATTCTTGTCCATGTTGACATGATTGCATCATGTAGTTCCTGCAGGTTTTTCATTTTGCATTATCATGCAGGAAGTAGGCATTAGAATAGTAGTAAATTGTTGCCATGATGGGATGCACATGATCAGCAACAATACAGGGCTGTGAAAAAGTATCTGATTTATTCTGTTTTTTTTTTTTTTGCACAACTCATACTATATAGTTTTAGATCTTCAAACAAAATACAACATAAAAAATGCAACCGAAAACACATAATTAAGCAAGCACATAATTAAGTTATTATTTTAATTACATTTTTAATTGAAGCAAAAAAAAAAAAAAAAAAAGCTATCCAACACCTATCATCAGTGTGGAAAATAAATTGCTCCCTTTAAACATACAATCTGGTTGTGCCAGCTTTAGCAGCAATAACTGCAGCCAAATGTTTCCAATAACTGGAGGTCAGTCTTTCACTTACTTCTAGGACTAGGACTCCTGTGCTTTGGATAATTGTCTTGCTGCATAATCTAGTTGTGCTTGAGTTTCAATTTAGGGACTAAAGACCGGACGTTCTCCTTTACGATTTTCTGGTAGACAGCAAAACTCATGTTTCCCGCAAGTTGCCCAGGCCCTGAAGCAGCAAAGAATCCTGACACCATCACTATGCTTGACCATGGTGTGATGGTATGATGGTATGATGTTCTTTTGTTGAATTTGGTGTTTTGTTTATGCCAGATGTAACAGTCTTCCACACAGTTCCAGGCCTTGATGTTCTTTTGGGTTAGCAGTGGTTTTCCTCTCGCTGCTCTTCCATGGATGCCGTTCGTGTCCAGTGTCTTTCTTTTTTTGTCCAGATACATTTTTGTCCAGTGTCTTTCACGAACAGTGTAATTTATTGATGCAAGAGTTGCCTGTAGGTCCTTTGATGTTGTCCTTGGCTGTTTTGTGAGTTCCTGGATGAGTAGTTGTGGTGTAATTTGAGGAAATTTGGAAGATCGGCCACTACTGGGAAGGTTCACTACTGTGCTGATTTTTTTCTGTTTAGAGATAATGGCTCTCACTGTGGTCCTTTGGAGTCCCAGAGCCTTTGAAATAATAATTATAATTATCAATTTGTATAGCGCTTTTTTACAATGGACATTGTCTCAAAGCAGCTTTACAGAAATATCATTTTTACATTTACAAGCGACTTACTAATGAGATCACATTCACACACCAATGGTAGCAGAGCTGCCATGCAAGGTGCTAGCTTGCCATTGGGGGCAACTTAGGGTTCAGTGTCTTGCCCAAGGACACTTCGGCATGTGGAGTCACCCAGGCCGGGATTCCCCACGGTTAGTGGATTAGTGGACAACCCGCTCTACCAACTGAGCCACAGCCGCCCTAAATAGCTTTGTAACCCTTCCTAGACGGATGTATTTCAATCACCTCCTTCCTCATAGTTTGGCATAGTGTGTTACTGGATAAGACCTTTTAACCAACTTTATGCTGTTCAAAAATTTCCCTCATCTAGACCGAGATGTCTGACAGGCAAGCAGAGATATGTGCAGAGACTGATGGATGATCAGGCTGGACAGACAAATAGAGCTGGGTTTCATCAGCATAACAATGATATGATAAGCCATGAGAATCAATCACATGCCCTAGAGATGTAGTGTAGATAGAAAAAAAGGAGTGGACCCAGAACTGATCCCTGTGGAATGCCAGTTGTGAGTTGCTGAGATTCAGATATACCTCCACTCCATGATACCTTGAAGGATCTGTCAGAGAGAGAGGATTCTACCCAGCGCAGAGCCGTTCCAATGATGCCCAGGCTGGAGAGAGTTGACAGGAGGATCTGATGGTTCACAGTGTTGAAAGCAGCAGAGAGGTCAAGTAGGATGAGGACAGATGATCTAGAGGTTGCTCCTGCTAGTCGTAAGGCTTCAGTGACGGAAAGCAGAGCAGTCTCCATGGAGTGATTGTTCTTGAAGCCAGACTGCTTGGTGTCCAGGAGGTTGTTCTCTGTGGGAAAATTGGAGAATTGATTAAAAACAGCTCTTTCAAGAGCTTTGGAAAGAAAAGGAAGGAGGGAAACAGGTCTGTAGTTGTCAACTACAGCAGGGTTAAGTGATGTTTTTTAAGCAGTGGGGTAACCCGGGCCTGCTTAAATGAGGTGGGGTATGTGCCAGTAGAGAGGGATGTGTTAGAGATGTGTGTGAGTGCAGGTAATAGTGTAAGAGAGATGGACAGAAGAAGGTGAGAAGGGATAGGGTCAAGAGGACAGGTTGTGGGATGGCTAGAGAGGCATCAGTCTCTGAGAGAGGAGATAAGGAAGTCAGTTGGGATTACATGGAGGAGGAGTCGGTCTATGTATGTCTGGGTTTGAGAACTGGTTCCTGATTGATGTAACCTTATTGGAAAAGAAACGCAAAGTCATCTGCAGAGAGAGATGTAGGTGAAGGGGGAGAAGGGGGACAGAGAAGAGAAGAAAAGGATTGAAGAGAGTGCGGGTGTTGGGAGAACTGCCAATCTTCTTGGAACCTGTTATTGTCTTCTGCTTTTGTAGACCATCTGCCTTAAGGTTCAATGCGTTGTGAATTCTGAGATGCTGTCCTACTCACCACAATTGTACAGAGTGGTTATTTGAGTTACTAGAACCTTTATGTCAGTTCGAACCAGTCTGTCCATGCGCCATTGACCTCTCTGACCTCTCAACAAGATTTTTCTGCCCACAGAACTGCTGCTCAGTGTATTTTGTTTTTCTTTATTGCACCATTCTGAGTAAACTATAGAGTTTAACACTAGAGAGTGTTGGGCATGAAAATCCCAGGATCTCGCTAGTTATAGAAATACTCAAACAAGTTCTGGGAAGGTATCAGCAATCATGTCAAAGTCAAAATCACTGAGATCACATTTTTTTCCCCTTTCTGGTGGTTGTGTAAACATTACCTGAAGTTGCTGGCCGGTATGCTCAACCAGCCTACATGATTTTTTGCCTTGCACTGCTGCCACATGCTTGGCAGATTAGATAATTGCATGAATGAGTAGGTGTACAGGTGTTCCTAATAAAATGTTCAATGACCGTATGTTGATTACTCTATAATCTACATGTTTATTTTTAAGTCATTCAAGGTGAATTGTTGCATCAGACATGAACATACAGCATATAATCATCATTCCAGAAGGAATAATAATAATAATAATAATAATAATAATAATAATAATAATAATAATAATAATAATAATAATAGCTAGTTTGTGTTGTTATGTTTTTTATTATAATGCTAACTTACATTTGAGAAATTAGTTTTTTCCTCTTTTTTTTCATTGATGTTCCCTGGTTCTTTGCCAAAGGAGCACTAAACATAGCTCTAGTAGTTTGTAAGTTTGCATTTCAGCTCAAATAAAGAGATAGGATTAACTTACATTAACTTTTGCCAGACAAGTTTTATAAATGCTTGAGTAAGGAATTTGTGATATTTTACCACTGGTTTTGGAAGAAACAGTAAACCAGTGTGCTCAGTTTAGAAAATGATGCAAAACTTTACATTAGGTCAGTGTTTATAGGCATCTACAGTGTGTCCGGAAAGTATTCACAGCGCTTCACTTTTTCCACATTTTGTTATGTTACAGCCTTATTCCAATATGGATTCAATTCATTATTTTCCCTCAAAATTCTACAAACAATACCCCATAGTGACAACGTGAAAGAAGTTTGTATGAAATCTTTGCAAAATTATTAAAAATAAAAAACAAAAAAAGCACAAGTACATAAGTATTCACACCCTTTGCCATGACACTCAATATTGAGCTCAGGTTCATCCTGTTTGCACTCATCTTCCTTGAGATGTTTCTACAACTTGACTGGAGTCCAGCTGTGGTAAATTGAGTTGATTGGACATGATTTGGAAAGGCACACACCTGTCTATATAAGGTCCCACAGTTAACAATGCATGTCAGAGCACAAAACAAGCCATGAAGTCCAGGGAATCGTCTGTAGACGTCTGAGGCAGGATTGTATTGAGGCACAGATCTGGGGAAGGGTACAGAAATATTTTTGCACCATTGAAGGTCCCAATGAGCACAGTGGCCTCCATCATCTGTAAATGGACTCTTCCAGGACTCTTCCTAGAGCTGGCCACCCGGCCAAACTGAGTCATCAGGAGAGAAGGGCCTTAGTCAGGGAGGTGACCAAAAACCCAATGGTCACTCCGACAGAGCTCCAGCATGTCTCTGTGGAGAGAGGAGAACCTTCCAGAAGAACAACCATCTCTGCAGCACTCCACCAATCAGGCCTGAATGGTAGAGTGGCCAGAGGGAAGCCACTCCTCAGTAAAAGGCACATGACCGCCCGCCTGGAGTTTACCAAAAGACACCTCAGACCAAGACCAAGACAAAGATTGAACTCCTTGGCCTGAATGGCAAGCGTAATTGTTGTCCCCCTATCTATATAGAGGAAAAATACGTCATAAGCATGACGGTCGGTGTTAGTTCCACGAGAGCTTTACTCGAATGAATTGTCAACAATACAACAATACACATAACAAACAATAGGTACAAAACAGTAAACCTAAAGTGCATTATGACATTATTTAAATAAAAGTACAAATACAAATACGCCGTCATGACCACATGTTCAAATTATGGCTAAACACATGCTACCGCTGTTCTGGTTTTCAGTACAAGGCTAGGACCTGCACGTGAGACCTGCACACAAACACACACACACACAAACAAACACACACACGCACAACAAAACCTACTTATATCTACTCAAAAACGATCAGAAACAAAATAAAAGTATGTCTTAAAATGTCAGAAAGTTAACACAATTAAAACAGTTGAGTAAAACATGCACAACATATCTATATAGAGGAGAAATAAGTCACAAGCATGACGGTCAGTGTTATCTCCACGAGAGCTTTACTCAAATCGAAAATTACCACTTTTCCTCCAGGTATGTGGGAGGAGACCATCCTAATAGATGACTAGATTCAGACCATCCTAATAGATGACTGATCAGCTTTATACTTACTTGAATCAATGTATTAACAGATTAAAATGGAACAACAACAAAAAAAGATACTCTTTTAACTCTCTTTTTTTAAACATTTCACTATTTAATTTGTTACATCATGTCTGGAGGAAACCAGGCAGCACTCATCACCTGGCCAATACCATCCCTACAGTGAAGCATGGTGGTGGCAGCATCGTGCTGTGGGGATGTTTTTCAGTGGCAGGAACTGGGAGACTAGTCAGGATCGAGGGAAAGATGAATGCAGCAATGTACAGAGACATCCTTGATGAAAACCTGCTCCAGACAGCTCTGTATCTCAGACTGGAGTGAAGGTTCATCTTCCAACAGGACAACGACCCTAAGCACACAGCCAAGATAACAAAGGAGTGGCTACAGGACAACTCTGTGAATGTCCTTAAGTGGCCCAGTCAGAGCCCAGACTTGAACCCGATTGAACATCTCTGGAGAGATCTGAAAATGGCTGTGCACTGACGCTCCTCATCCAACCTGATGGAGCTTGAGAGGTCCTGCAAAGAAGAATGGGAGAAACTGCCCAAAAATAGGTGTGCCAAGCTTGTAGCATCAAACTCAAAAAGACTGGAGACTTGAGACAAAGGGTGTGAATACTTATGTACATGTGCTTTAATTATTTTTATTTTTAATAAATTTGCAAATATTTCAAACAAAAATCTTCACGTTGTCATTATGGGGTATTGTTTGTAGATTTTTGAGAAAACTAATTAATTTAATCCATTTTGGAATAAGACTGTAGCATAACAAAATGTGGAAAAAGTGAAGCACTGTGAATACTTTCTGGATGCACTGTATATAAGTGTTTCCTGACAACCGATATAAACCTACATAAATATTTATAAATATCTATATTCCACCATGCACCAGCTGTCATAAAGACCTCCTTTGAGTTTTGACATTTTCCAGGCTGACTTACTTTAAAACATCAGCTTTGTGCATAGGACATTTTTTAGTATGCCAAAATCATGTAATGGTGATCATGTCAAGCATCAAATGCAAACTCACTAATATACATAACTCTATCATTCTGGTGCCATGACATTAGTACTCAGTATTTCTGAGTCATGGGAGAAAAAAAAATTCACAGAATTTTGTGTCAGGGGTGTCAGGTCAGAATTTGAAATCTGGACATATACTATACATCATGCAGCAGCTCAGATGAATCAAACCTCATAACTCAGCAGCTTTCGGCATAAAAAGAAGTCAGATGGTGGCAGACAATAGTCAGCAACCAAATTTATTTGCTATTGAATTTGGTGTGGGATTTATGAATGATATTCAGTTGTGGAATTTGTATTGTTACTCAGTTATTTAAAGTTGTTTAGCTACAAATTTGATATCTGATTAGTGGATATCAGTAGGTGTTTATGTCTTTCTCTGTATTGTTATATATCAAGCTCAGTTATATTGGACCAGAGTGAAGGTACGTTCACATATGCGGTGACTCACAGCATCAAAGTGTCCGGAAACAATTCGTTTTCGATAATTTTATCAATTTGCATAGCGCTTTTTTACAATGGTACATTGTCTCAAAGCAGCTTTACAGAAATATCATTTTTACATTTACAAGCGACTTACTAATGAGAGCACATTCACACACCAATGGTAGCAGAGCTGCCATGCAAGGTGCTAGCTTGCCATTGGGGGCAACTTAGGGTTCAGTGTCTTGCCCAAGGACACTTCGGCATGGGATCACCCGGGCCGGGATTTGAACCACCAACCCTATGATTAGTGGATTAGTGGACAACCCGCTCTACCGACTGAGCCACAGCCGCCCCATAAAGTTTACCTTTATGTACATTTTGGGCAACTTGGTGCAACTTCCAATGGGAGTGAAGACAGTGGAGCGCACGTGATCCATCATGCTGCCTGAAATTCAGTCCAGCGTTTGCAATTTTGCAGATTGATGGCAGCAATGGCAAAGAACACACACTCCTCCTCCTTCATATTGTAGGATATGTTGCATACATACACTGGTGAATTTTATATGCAATGCTCTCCCTCCAGAATATTTAATTTTATCAGCAATAAAACTGATTTTGTTGTCAAAACTCGAATACTAGTTGCAACTCCCACTGATAATTGTTATTATGGCAACCAGGTGACTTGCAGTGATAAAATTACTGTATGTATGAATGTACCTTGAGTCAGTCAGGGTGCCCTCTTGTTTGTAACATGTATTGCTCTGTGTGATGTAGATTGTGTACAGTTTTAATGATCACTAATAAGAAGTTCAGAAGCAGTAGACTTTTCAATAGGTCAGTCCCAAAAAGCATTTTCTTTTAAAAATCTCATACTGTATATGTACTATATATATATATATATATATATATATATATATATATATATATATATATATATTAAAAAAGGTCTGTTCTCATTCAGAGTGTATTTTGCAGGTTGATATAATGAAAAAAATATATTTGTACATCATTTGAATTATAATTAAATGCATTTTGCTTTTAAACCATCATATTATATTAGCAATTAGAGGTAAAGACTGGTCTAAAAAAAAAAAAAAAAAAAAAAA
>JAFFST010050194.1:4781-27050 GCA_022414735.1 Noturus placidus | reverse complement strand
ATATATAACATTGAGGCAAACTTTATATCTGAGCAAATTACTTGTATTCTCTGCCTCAGCAATACTTAATTACACATTAATGTCTGCTTGTCACTTTGATGGAGCCAACTGCCTATAATGTCCCTCAGCCTGATACTCTCTTTCCCTAACTGTAAATTTAAAAATCAAGTGTGTGAACTAGACTAACACACACACACACACACACACACACACACACACACACACACACACACGCATGCATGCACACAATCACATGCTCGTCCTTAAACCATTATGATAATTATGGTATTGTCTGCTTGTGTATTTTTCTAGTTTTTTTATGATTTATTACCATAAATTTCTCAGTACTGCTTAAAGGAAAATATAAAAATTTTATATGGGACTAGAAAGTCAGGTTGACTTAAAGGATGACTCAGAACAGATGTCTCTTGGTATCAGGTCTGAAAGTGATAGATACTGAAGTTTGAGGGCACTAGAGACTGACAGAAGGGCGGTTGAATATGTCTGATCTAATCCGGACAGAATGAGGTAAAACTGATGGACTTAAGACTGTTACAATACTATATCAAAGAGCCCGATTGATTTAGTACAAGGCATGATCAATAGCAGAGTCAGCGGAGACATTCTCAGACTTCCAATAAACAGGCCACACTTCACCTCGTATCCAAGCAACAACACCTCAAAGCCTCAGAGCGGAGGAACGCTAGGTGCATCATCAGATCAGGTTGTTCGGGTCGATGGGAGAAGGGGTGTGTTTGTGTTTTAGAAATGTCATTTGATGACCTGAGATCTGGCCCTTGCTGGGTCTCTACGACACTAACATTGAAACTGTCAGAATGTCAGATCAATGTGTAGATAAGCTAGAATACAAGAGGGACACGAGTGTTGCTGTTCTACAGGTTAACACTTATTTGATGAACAATCAATCATCGACATGGCACAAGAGAATGCTGGTAAATGATTAGCTCATTGAAGCTTTAGTTATCACCTTTAAAATTCATTACAAAACATGATTAGTGAATAGAGTGATCAGAAACTTAGCCTTGTGAATAATTATAATACCTATAGGATTAAAGTGCATTAATGTTGTTCCCCTGATTTTCCCAAATACAGAGTATAACTTTTCATATACAATCAGACAAATTAAAACAGTTAAAACATAACACATGCAGAAACCCAATTGTCACATTCATTGTTTTAAATAGCTACTGCAAGCTTTAATATCTGAGAGATTCTTAGACGAGTCTAACTTTTTTAACTGACAGAAACTGTCCTACAAAACATAATACCTGCCCTTCAGTCATACTCATTTGCATATGCAATCTACACCTGGAGTGGATTTCAGACTTGTTTGTTATTCACTAGGATTCAGTGTTTTCTAGAAACAGATTGTTTTTGAGATACTGAGACAGAATTTAAATAAAAGTACACATTATTCAGATTTAGTAAATTGTATAATTTTGTTTTCAATTGCCAGAAACAGGCTGCCAAGTAAAACACTTGTCCTTTAATCAGGATTAATGAATACTATTGATTGTGTAAAATTAAGTGATTGACATAAACTCCACTACATATTTTGAAACTTGAGGTAGAAACTCTCCAAATCTGTTAAGATATGTCCAATTAAATTGAGAACACTATTATGCTATTATCATGCTTACATCGAATGTTATAATAGCATAATAGTGATTATTTTGGAGGTTTTTTGTGTTTGTTGTCCATTTTGCACATGTTTTTCTTTTCACATGCATACATTTAGTATTGTTTGACTTTTTCCCCAGAATGCAATGCACATTATGTGACTAATCTCCATTACCTTCTTATGATTACTTTATAAAAACAATAATTATTCTGGAATAATGGGCCATTAAGTGGCTGTCCTTTAGACCCAATACAAATCAAATAAATGCTATTGGATCCCTGCTGTCGTTGTGCCACTGTTCCCATCAGATGTTTAAAATACACCCTTTTATCAAAAAACTATTATGAAGCCAGTTACTGTGAAAGACTGTTTGGCCTTTGATATCTGTCTATTTATGCTCCAAAGTGGCACTGGCCCATCACGGCCTGCTGAGATTAGAATGGACAGAGAGAGGAAGAGCGCAGCATGGGTTAGCGGAAGGAGCAAGAGAAAGAGAGAGGGAGGGACATGGGGAGAAGACAAGATGGGCCTCAGACAGCTCCTCTTTTCCAGTCCAAAATGGAAGTTGGCACACGTAACCTTAGAGAGTGGAGCGTGGCCAGGACACAGGCTTTTCTCTGTCGTAATGAACTAATCCCATTTTAAAAGGGGGATGGAGTGATTATCCCAGGGTCTGGTGAAGAAAGAAGATTGTATGAAAGGGATCAGTGGGATCAAAAGGTGACCTCTATGGGATGTAGGCCACCCTTCAGACCCCATTAATGAGTACCGTTCACACATGCCCAGCCAATCTCCACAGCAACTGCAGCCAGTTTAATTACATAAACCGTAGACATTTGATTCCCATCAGTGTGATTTCTGGGTGGCAGGAATAAGATTATTCCTAACTCTTCTACTCCTGCCCGCAGTCTTACTACTTACATCCTGAAATTGTCTTGGATTTACATACATGGGATCATTTATCATACTGGAGGCAAACAAATGTATATCGTTTGCAGGAGCATTTTCACAAGAAATGTTCTATTCATGAACATCTAGTTTGTGAGTTTGTGAAAATTTGTGTAGAAGAAGAATCACTAATGTAAAGCTTGATTACTAGGCTTCAGTTTGTATAATTGGCATGAGGTACTGCATATTTACTTGAAATATATCATATGCAGGTCAGGATTAGTTTAAACACCTTATTTATCTCAATTACAGGCACTAATATTGTGATATAAATATCTAGATATGAATAAAAATGCTGTGAAAACAATCCAGGACAAATTAAATTGCATACAAGTTTACATGTATAAGTCCACACCTTTTTATTAAAAATAACTAACTAAATAAATAAATACAACATTTATATTTAGCACACCTGTCACTCTTTCACAGGTTAGTCATCATTTTGTAATTTTTAGTTCTGTATGTGATGTGGAGTTTTGTGGGTGACACTAAATCAGCTTGATAGGATAGGAAAAGATTCAATACCTGCATTAATGTTAACACAAGCAGCCATGGGCGTAACCACGCACTCTTTGGGGGGGTCGTAACCCCCCCAATGTTGAGGAAATACCAATCTATCCCCCCCAATATACAGGAGAAAATATTTTCTATATGTTCCGCATTAAATTTCCCTGCAAACTGATCTGTCTTTTCTTCATCTATTCTATTTATTTTATTTATCTATTTATTTATTTATATTCTTTTTTTTTATATATTCACGTTTGTTACGGAAAATATCCCCCCACCTCCAATTGTACACTTGGTTTCGCCCAGACTCAACGCAAGTTCGGTGATGTATTTTAGCAGCTCGGTCGGTGATGTATTTTAGCAGTTTCCCCATGCTGTGGGAGCTTCTATCACTCAGAAACCACGTGATTTCAAACAGTAACTGTAATCCTAAACCTATGTTCTACATATACAAAAATTCAGTAACAAATTTTGGAAGTTTGGCTGCGCCGGGGGTGGAGGTGGGGTGGGGGATGGGTAGCGCTTGGACCCCCCCAATGTCCAAGCGATTGGACCCCCCCAATGTCCATAACATGGTTACGCCCTTGCAAGCAGCATGAAGGCCAGCACACATGTACCTTTTGTGTACTAAAATTTAAAAAGACATACAACAAATCAACATTTCATTCAGAGAAATAAATTTTTTTTTTTTTCTTTTCTGACTGGACAAAGTCGTAATTTAGGGATTTGAATTACTGTTCTAATTATCTTTTTTTTTTTTTTTTCACCGTAATACTAAAAGGCTGTCCTATAGGAAATAGAGGACAAATTCTACTTTTTTTAATTATTAGCATTCATTACTATTTCCTTTTTATGCCTTCTTGAGTTGATTTAAGTGCATTTATTGAGGATTTAATGATAAACTACACAGATTAGTATACAGACATCTGTTAAGATATAATTATCTGGTCTTAAATGCAGTTTCTAAAACTGGGACGTCTCTGTTACTTGTAAATTCCCCCCCCCCCAATAACCAATCTGGTGATGAACAATATGATAGTTTATGTTACAATATTTTATCTATGTTTTGGGCACTCAGCAAAAAAACAAACAAACAGAAAATGTCATTCACACATTTTCACCTTTAAGCTCTAATATTTACAAATTATATTTGAATAATATCTTTATTAATAAAACATTTGACTGCAAAAAAAAAACAGTTTCAACAAACATATAGACATTCCATACTTACTAGAAATTGCCTTGCCAAGCTGGCAAATGTCTGAAAATAATGTTTAATGTCTGTTAGCATTATTGTTATGATGCATTTACTGTATACAACAGATTCTACACTTGATCTTAGACAAGTTCAGTTTCCAGGTATGTTTCCTCAGTGTATTTTGTTTGTTTCCTCACATCTCCCCAAAACATGCTGGTAGGTGGATTGGCAATGCTAAATTTCCTCTAGGTGTTAATAAGTGTGTGAATGTGTGTGTTCATGGTGCCCTGTAATGAACTGGCATCCTATTGATTGTGTACTGAGCTTCAGGCCGAGTGGTTAAAGGATAAGCGCTGGATCCACTATGACCCTGACCTGGATAAAGCATTTACATGAGCTGAATAAATCAGAAAGTAACTGTGATATCAATTGCTATTTAAGGCAGTATCAGGGTACTAAACTGTAACCATTTTGGTAATATATACAGTGTATATATAACAGTTTTTGTGATGTAAAATCTTTTCCCAACTTTAATGTGATATAGAAACCAACAAATTAGAGTTAAAAGCAAATATATTTTTTTGGGGGGAGGGAGGGGGTTGGGGGTTTGCTTAGAATACATAGCATGTACATGATCTCACTGTCCAAAAGTATCAATCTTTCAGAGGGTAGATTTTTCAAAAAAATTAGATGTGCCATAGCACACCATGAAAAACATCATCAAGTGAAGAAAATGGTGCACCACAGTGACAGTGATTACCCAGAATAGGATGTACCTGCAAAATTGTCGAAAGGACAAAACATTATATGGGAAGCTGCCAAGAGACCTACAGCAACATTAAATGAGCTGCTGGAATATCTGGCAAGTACCGGTCACTGCCTGCATGTAACAATTAAATATTTTTTTCTACACATGCTTGGGCTAGCAGGTAGAGGGGCTAGATAGAAGAACATTAAAATAATGAATGAATGAATGAATGAATGAATGAATTAATTAATTAATTAATTAATTTAAAAAAACAGCCTGTATAAATCATCCATGGCGGCTGTGGTTCAGTCGGTAGAGCGGGTTGTCCACTAATCGACTAATCGTAGAGTTGGCGGTTCGATTCCCGACCCACGTGACTCCACATACCGAAGTGTCCTTGGGCAAGACACTGAACCCAAGTTGCCCCCGATGGCAAGTTAGCGCCTTGCATGGCAGCTCTGCTACCATTGGTGTGTGAGTGTGTGTGTGTGAATGGGTGAATGAGACACAGTGTAAAGCACTTTGGATAAAAGCACTATATAAGTGCGCCATTTACCATTTTTACCATTACCCAAACCATTTGTCCAGAATGTGTTACGGTCTAATGAGACCAAGGTGAAAGCATGGTGGAGCAAAAGCAAGAGAGCTTATCACCTGAAGAACACCATACACATGGTGAAGCATGGTGGTGAGAGCATCATGCTATGGGGCTGCTTCTCTTCAGCTAGGACTTCAGCTTATATCCACAAAAACTTGCAGACTTCTATTACACAGCTGAAGATGAAGAAAAATGTCACTTTCCAGCACAATAAAGGTCCTTTCACACTGAGTGTGACACGATTAAAGTGAAGCGAATCGGTGTTTTCACACAGAACGCGAAATGATCGATTGCCTTCAGCTAATTCACGTCTGCACGATAGGTGGCGCTGACCGAGAACACATTTTATGCCTTCACACTAGGTAGTGCAACCCACTATTCAGACGATCAGCCTATTGTCTTTGACCACTAAAAGAAGAATAATCACGTAAATGTTGGCACTTAGCCACAGCACGAACTGTTAAGAAGAAAGTTTCTTGTGTTTTTTGAACAGCACCATCAAGCTGTTTTAGTTTGAATTAAATAATGTGAAGTATACCGCAATAACAGAGTATTGGGACAAAACCCGAGTTTAATGTAAAAGACCATTGTGTGTGAGTGAGTGTGTGTGTGAGAGAGAGAGCCCGCGCGCTGAGAAAACGGCACTTTTTAAGCCATAAGTAACTGATGTGCACACCACTTTTTTGTTAAAAGGCAAACTGGATGGAAACAGGCGGGAGACAGCAAATATCAAAAACTTTTTTACACACTTTCACATTGTCAATAACAGAAATGTGCAAAAAGGGGATGGAAACTTGGCATCATTATAACAAGAACTCAATATATATTCTCTTCTCTCTTTCAGAATACTCTTCTTCGGTGTTTACATTGGTTTTCAAAGCAGCTTTCTGTGCTATAGTGCCACCTATCTCGCCCTTTTGTGAAACATTAGCGGCTCAGGGCACATGATCTACAGCTCAAATCTTATTGGATGGTCCGTTCCATTGCAAAGCGACAGGGAAAAAAAAGCTAAACACTGGACAAAAAAAAACAAAAAACAGTTGCTTTGTCGTATCGCACCACGAATGATCGCACCCGGTGTGAACAGCTCCATTGGGATCTATTGTTTTGATTCAAGAGCGTCATTGCATCAAGCATTCACGTCACTTAATCGTGCGTAGTGTGAAAGGACCTTAAAGACCCCAAAACTTTCTGTTTGTTCTCTGCTTGTATCATGCTATTGGTGTATTATACTATTGTTTCCTCATGTTCTGTGTTAACTAATTAATTAGTGTATCTGTTTAATCCCTGCTGTTTCAGTATTTTATGCATGCCATTAAAATAATTATTTGTGTTAAATTGTTTCTTTTTTCTGTGTTTTCTATTTCTGACCTTGTTGGTGTCATATTGTGCTTATACAATATCCTCGGTAAATGTAGTCTGCCTGTTCCTTCACCCATGCTATCAACATAAGGATTACTGGATTTCCCCAGATAAATTGTTAATAAAAGTGTTTGGACTTGGGTACTGTCTTCAATAATCACACATCATTAACGTTACTATCAATAAGAAAACTAGAAAAGTCAGAAATGTATAGTACATTTTTCTGTTGAACGTGAAACAGCCCAAAGATGTCAAATGTTAAGAATTGCACAGTATGACTAAGACCAGTCACAGTGTTCTTATAGTCATTCCAGAAGACAACTCCTTTCCGACGTTTGAGAGTTCAACAAAGCAAACAGTGCTCCAAAACCTTAGGATACTATTATTTCTTTCATCCATAGCGCTCACTGTGAAGCATCACTGAGCAAGAATCACCTTCACCCATCTCCTTCAGGCTTCAAAGCAAATAAAAAAGACAAGGTCATACCTTTGTTGTTTTTAAAATCACAGAGAATATCTTTGAAAGGTGCAATGAATCACATTTCCCAACATGCCTCTTGCTATGTTGTTAAATGCATGTTTCCTTTAAAAAAAAAATCCTGCCTCCTTCTTGCTGTCTCATTATGCATTTAGATTAACAAAACAAAAACTACAGAAGCGATTCGTGTTTGGTATTTTCTAAGAAAGTCACTAAATAATTCTCAGTAGAGGTCCACCAGTCAGAATGATAAAGAAGCTCACCGTGAGGTGAGAAATCTTCTTAGCAAACACACATTATGCATATCAGCTCTGATTCTGACTGTTTCTCTTTTAAATAGGCGCATAAGTCTCTATTTAAAGGAGAACAGCGAGAAACAGAGATAACATGAATAATGTGTCATGAATATGTGTTAACTTTATTTCTTACCTCATGGCATGCTGCTTGGGTGTTGTATTCATCTACCCAGAACTAAACAATGACAGTTGACAGCATACAGTGAGGAATTAATATGGAAATTGTGCATACTGGTATTCTGAATTAATTGTGGATTTAAGAGGCATGTTTTAATTATTCACAATTCCAATGTTGAACTTTTTTTCTTTTGCAATATCCACACTGATAACAAGTCCAGGTCCACTGTCCGACTGTGTATTGCAGCTGCATTATTTCATCCTTAAATGCATGTTCTGGGTAATGTAAATACATTCAACACTAATGGAGTGCCATTTGAGGGACATACACAAAGCATTATGAATTAATTAATCATATGAATCATCTACACTTCTACAGATCCCTGGATAGTTTTTCCCCCGAAGCATGCAATGTACTAATTCTTGTATGCACTGGAGCGTTGGTAAAATGCTCAATAAGTATATTAATGGTGCAGATACAAATCCTTTTGCTTTTCAGTTCCCCAAGGAAGCTATTTGGTTATAGCCATACTAGATGAGGCAAAAAGACTTCCCGCATATGCTTTACACGCAGTTGAGAATTCTGTCTACTTCCAGCCAACATGCTTACAACTGCAGAATATGACATATGTGCTCTACAGCTTTATAGCGCATATCGACAGAAAATATATTTCATTGTGTTCACTGTAATTATGCCACCAAAATGAAAAATGTCCCATATTTCTTTATTAATTAGGAGTCAATTTTATCTTTCAGTTTGAATTGATTTCAAGTATTATTAAACACATGCCAGTAAATCTCCCAGTCATTCAGGATTATATAACAATTCTAAAAAAAAAAAAAAAAAAAAAATGTATGGAAATCAAATAATTTTGGAAATGAGCATGAAACCAAAAAGATACATTATTTGTTAAAAATATTTCCATGTTACATTAATTACATTCTGTTTCTCAGTATAAATATATAGAATGTTCCATATTTAAAATCAATCTATTTTACAGATAGTCGACCCCTAATATTTAAGGATAAAATGATATATCTAAAATCACAGAAACATTACTGCAAAATTCACACTATAATATTAGAAATAAAATATTTATAGAGTTCATACTGTTTTTAATATTGAAGACCTTTTGTGATTCATTTTATATGCATTTTCTAATCGAATTTTCAACTCCACTGTCTGAAGTTATTTCAAGCTCGTTTAGGTGGAAGTAATTTTTAGTCATGGATAAAGTAAAGACCGATTTGATTGAATGTTGTTATAATTTAATACATTAAATAGAGGTTACTTTGTTAATATTGTTAGTTACAGGAGACTGACTGTATAATGTTACCATGTATAACAAAAATATAACCAAGCAAATTTCACCAGCTAAAAAAACAAAAAAAACCAACAAACAAAAAAAAAAACTACTTTCTGTAGTTATAAGGCTACAAACACTGATCCCTAAACAAACAAACAAAAAAAGCATAAAGCCAATGCAGTCATGATATACTGTACAGTCTTTTAAATGTGTCAGTTCAGCCCCACTGCCTTTGCTAAAATAAGTAGCATTTAGTGCCACAGGGAGGCCATTGGTTTTTGGATACCATGGATATGGCTGGCACTCTGCCCATTCCAAGCAGCAAGATCATTCGTTCACTTCCTCTGGTATGCCTTCTCTTGAGACAGCCAGTGAGAGAGGAGGAATGTGAGGTATATTAATGTACATTTTGGTGGACACTCTTAGGCTAATGTCCTTCCTGGCACTGGTACAACTTGGAACGGCATGCAACAAACTTAAAAAAACTGCTGATCTCTCCTGACAAGCACTGAATGCACCCACAATGTATCATGGAAAGCAAAGAAAATACAAACATATCTACAGTTTTATTCCCCATTATCAAATATTTGTTCATGGTTGTATACAGTAACTGTGCAGTGGAGAAACCAGGACTGAAATCTTTGTAATTAAATGATTTACATAATAGTAAAATAATGTGACATAAAAATGTTGTTAACATTAACTGTTGAAATGTTCATAGGGCTACATGAAAATAAGCCATGCATGATAACCGATAAATGTATAGTACATTAGTATTATAAAGTCTTGTTCAAACAAACATCGTCTGTCAACAAATAAATAAATACATTTTGGTGTCAAGTTGATGCAGGGTTTTTTTTGTCACATTTTCAACAACTAATGTCAGTTGAGATAAGATTTTATAAATGTTTACATAGGTTTATATCAGTTGTTATGAAGCTTCTATATAGGTGCTTCTATAGCTTCTATATAGGTGCTATGTGAAGCTCTGTGACCACTGCCCAAAATGTCAAATAGTTTTAGTTCAGAAAGTACAACTTGCCTATTTATTACATAAATGTCAGTACTTTAAATCTAATGCATCAGATGCATTTATTTTAAATTGCAACTGAACATTTTTACAATGACATTTTTCTCCTAATTGTACAAAAACTGCATTGACGCATCCACTTTGACAATTTGAAGTAATAGACATAAATACTATCCATGACTCAAGCATCACGGAAGAAGCTCATCACAAACCTCACAAAAGTGAATGCAACTTCATGTACTTGTATATCACTATGCTAATTATTTATTATTATAAGTATTTCCTAATTGTGCTTTCAGCAATACAAGACATTTTGGTATGGATAATATTGAAATGACCATAATTAAAACTATAATGATTCATGTATTCATGTATTTCACCATGAACCATGGGTTGGGGGCAGGGGTTATTTTGGGAGCTCTACTTCTTTAATGAGAACTCCTTCTTTAAGTGGTGCCAAAATGTGTGACCAGAGCCACTCATTGACAAATGGGTACCAATTAAAGAGAAAAAGAACAACATAAAGTATGTTAGTAATTTGCTACTATGAGTCAATGTGTCTCTTTACCTGTACTGGATGGATGAACACCATTCATTCAAAATATATTCTGCCAGTTTTAGTTTTTGTGATTGTGTATAAGAGCAATGTATAACATATTGCTTAAAATTGAGTGTTAAATTAAATGCATTAATTTACATTTACAATCAAATTATGTTACCACAGCTTAGCTTCTAGCTTAACTTGTTATTCATGTAAATTAAAGGCAGTGGGTTTCCACTCTTTCAGATTGATCCCCATTGGTGGTATACATTTCAGATAGAGGGAATTTACTTGATTTATACCTACTATATTTTGTAATTCTCCTGTCCGTATTTTGACTGCTACAACTCAATTCACATTGCTGAATACAAACAAGTATATACTCAGTGTTGCCAGGTCTCAGCCAAATTTCCATCCCTACTTCATCTCAAAAAATGAAGATGGACTGCCAAGCTGTCATTGTTGGGCCCTTGAGCAAGGCCCTTAACACTCTCTGCTCCAGAGGTGCTGTATCATGGCTGACCCTGCGCTCTGACTCCAGCTTCCTGACAGACTGGGGTATGCGAAGAAAATTTCACTGTTCTCTACGCTATATGTGACTAATAAAGACTCATTATCATCACATAGTATGGAAACTTATCTGCTACATAATCCCCTTTGCCCTCTCCAAATCCTTGCAATATCTCCTAACACTTTTACATATTTTACCACTGTGTGATTAAGTTGTCTCATGTTCAGCTGCTGCATGTCACAATTATATGCAGGTGTGAAGCAGGGTTCTTGCTATGTATTTAGAGTGAAAAATCATCAGGGATTGCAAGTAGGAGAAAACTGCAGAGAACAAATTAAGGGCCATGTATTATTCACAGCTCAATTGTAATGGGGAGAAGTCACAATTAAGATGTGATTGCATGGACAAATGACCTAGGGCAGTGGTCCATGTGTAATTTTCTGAATGCATATATATTTCTAGGTGCTGGGTCCTGAAAATGAGTTGAAGATTATACAAACGATGTTCATTAATCATTCCTTGTAACCTCAAGTTTGATACGGTGCTTCGGCGACGCATCAAGCTTAATTGGTATTCTGCAGCAAAGTGAGTGACAGCCAATCTGGTCTGATGATCCAATTACTTGCATGTGGTCACTCTACATCCTGTTCTAATTGCCCTCCTGATGCAAAAAGATAAGCCACTGCCAAGCATGGACAGCACTGATGTGCCTCTGCTTGTTTCTCTGATAAATAAGAAAAGTGATATGATCGCCAAGCGTGGACCAAGGCTTGACATGACACTAGTGATTTAGGCCATCAGGATAATTAATCTTGATAGCCGTTCCTTTGTTCTGTAATCCCTTGCATCAGCATTTTAGCCTAAACTACAGTGACCCGTAAGTGAAAATCATATTAACAAAACAAACAACAAACAAAACAAAACAAAACAAACAAACAAACAAAAAAAACAGCTAATCAAAATACACATCACCAAAACAGGAAAAAAAAAAAAAAAAAAAAAAAAAAAAAAAAAAACAACAACAGCAAATCTGAAAATGCATCAACAAAACCAAAAACAAAATAGCAAATTCAGAAACCCACTCATGAACTCAAACTGGAAAAGGTATGTACTTATTGAATATCACATGATCACTGATGATTGTACACGTCATGCCTATCAGACTATCACAAGGTCTGTTAGTTAAGGATTTATTGCAAAGTTAATTATGTTATTATAGTGAGGAGTAATTCTTTCTTCTGAAACACTTTCTTCCTTTAGGAAAAAGAATCAGCTGATTCAATTAGGTTCATATTTCCTTTTACTGTAAGCATCCTACGTCTATCCATTTTCTGATGCATTCTGTAGCCAATCAGCAAAAAGTATTGGATATTGAATATGGACCTACCCTTTATATTTCTGAATTTTCTGTTGCATTTTGAGATTTGTTTTTGCTTTGTTAATGTCTGTTGCAGGCATAGGACACCACACTAAACAAAGTTCCTGGCAATACTACAAGTGTGTACAAAACACCTTTTTGATCCACCACCTGTGTACAAACAAAGTATTGTGGAAATATTTCACATTTACAGTCATGCCATGATGCCTATGTCAATGACATCATGCTCCTCCCCAATAGTCCCTATCAGAAAAGTACATACTCTATTTCAGGAAGTGGAAGATTGTATGGATCTATAGAAAGTAAAATGAGCTGTACTGGAAATGTATGATACATTCCTGGGGAGGAGGGGGGGGGGGTATTGGGGGGCGGTTGAGTCTACTATCCTCTTACCTCTCCCCTTTAAATTCAATTTTAAATTCAATTAAAGTTTGGACCTCTATTCCATCCTTCACAGATGACCCAGTGATTCACACACTTCATGACTCAGTGTACATTTCTCTCGGCCGAGAGAGGAGGCAGGAGAGGAGAACAACAGAAAAGATATGGAGGGAGGGAAAGAGATCTAGGAGTTCAACAGCACAGTAAAAGCTTAGTTTAAGGTCGTCAACTCTTCATACTACACAAGGCCTGTAGAGCGATTTTAATGATAAATGTCCTCTGCAGTCTATTACTCATAAGCAAAGTACAACCAAGAGTCCCATAACCCCATCACAAATATAAATCCGTGTTAAAGCTTTTTGCCTAGAAACATTATTAGTAGCTGCACAGAGGCCACATTCTGTCAGACTCCAAGGTGATACAAAAATGATAAGTTCAAAATGGTGGTGAGTTACTCGTCCTCCCTTCAGAAAGAATGTCCATTTTCTAATCCAGCATTAGCATAGATCATATTTATTCATTTAAGTACTTTTCTCCTATAGCTGGAAAGGGAACAGTTAGTGATCACACAGTGACTGTGAAATCTTCTATTATGCTGAATGCTGGATGAAAGTTTCTTTCTCACAGCCTCGTATAATAAATTTACAGTGTCAATAAAAAGTCTTTCTAATCATTCCCAGGGCATCAGAATTTACACAGCTCAGAGTACCATAGAAACATTTTTCCTCCTTGAAGCTTTGTCCTACGCAGAAGAAAAAAAAAAAACAATAATGTTTATTCTGCATAAAATTTTCCATCATGAAGCGCACAACAGTGATGACTTTTCACAGGTAGGTTTAAAGATGCCGAGGGTAGTTTGTATTCGTGTCTGTTACCTAGAGTGGAGATGTCAACTTCATATTGTACACTGAAATTTAGCCTTGGAGCCATTAAAGCTCAGCTAAGTAATGTATGGTGGGTTTATCACAATTACTAATGGGGTTTAACACATCTCTGAGAAGAGGAGTCAGATGGAGGTGCTCGAAGGAAAATATGCTTTTAAACCTTTTTCACACAGAGAGAATCAACATTAGTTCAACCCCCATTACACCCACACACACACAAACACAGAGCAGGAAGGGTGGGGAGGATGTTGGCGCATTAAGGTGGTGTGATACCAAGTCGAGGTGATAATGGGACACAACAGAAAGTGCTTAAAATGTGTTTCACTTGACGTCATCTTAACAGGTGTTTTACAACTCTGTCTTTGTCATATCATTTCTCTCTCCCTCTCCATCTCATTCATGCCTCTGAGGACTTTATAAAGAAGAACATCGTTCAATAGTCAGCTAGTTGCTCTACTTGCAGTCGGATTCTACTCTTCAAGAACACCTCAGTGTATTACTTGGGTGTTTTGTGGTCTCCATCTTCAATAAGGAGTGCCATCGTGTTAAATCCCATCACAGTATTTTTTGAACTAATATCCATGCTAAATGCCAATTAAGTATACTTATATTAAAATGGGGTTTATTTTCCCATTATGGCACAACCACAGAGAAAATAAAGTCTAATTATGATGTCTAAAACTAAAAAAAATAAAGGATAAGATATTCAGTTATTTTTTTTATTATTATTATTGTTTTTTTTTTTTTTTGTGAGCACTTGCGTTACTTACCGACCTGATAGCCTCGTCTTTGATGTACAGATACACTTGACCTGACAACTATCTTCAAATCCTACCTGTAAGTGATTTATGCTATCCTTTCTTGACTTTTTCTCAAGTGTACTCAGGGAGAAGAGTCACAGATTATCACATCTAGAATGCACACACACACACACACACACACACACACACACACACACACACACACACACACACACACAGACAAGAATCCATGTTTGGCTACAGTATATGCCCACCCTACCAGTTTGAAAAATAAATCCAATAAAGATATCATACAGTACAGTATATATCACAGCTGCTTATTTCTCAATTCTGATTTTGGAGTTTACAGTAACTTATTAATTAAAGAGAGAGAGATAGAAAAAAGAGGCTGATGATGGCATAACTGTTTATAACTGCTCTAGCTTAAGTGATACTTGAACTAATTAGTTTCCCTGATGTTCCACAACATTAAATGTAACCGTATGACACAAATGAATGCAAAGTATGAAACTCTAATAAGTGTTGACAGATATGATAATTTTCCACAATTTTCTCTCTAATTTAGTCTTGACCAATCCCCACCTACCATTTACATTTACATTTATTCATTTAGCAGATGCTTTTATCCAAAGCAACTTACAAATCAGAGATACAAGCAAAGTGATATCAAGCAGAGAACAATATAAGTAGTGCTACTATACAAGATCCATTAATTGTGTTCTAGAAGAAGCAAAGTGCACAGTGTAGAGGAGCAATTACGTTTTTTATTTATTTATTTATTTATTTTATGAGTTGGTTAGGTGTTCACGGAAGAGGTGGGTCTTTAGCTGTTTCTTGAAGATGGTGAGAGATTCTGAGGTCCGGATTGAGGTTGGAAGTTCATTCCACCACTGAGGAACAGTTAGTGTGAATGTTCTGGAAAGGGACCTTGTGCCACGCTGAGTAGGAACTACTAAACTACTATGGGCGGTTGTGGATCAGGTGGTAGAGCGGGTTGTCCACTAATGGTAGGGTTGGCGGTTTGATTCCCGGCCTGCATGACACCACATTCCGAAGTGTCCTTGGGCAAGACACTGAACCCCAAGTTGCTCTTGATGGCAAGTTAGCGCCTTGCATGGCAGCTCTGCTACCATTGGTGTGTGTGTGTGTGTGTGTGTGTGTGTGAATGGGTTAGAAAAAAAAAACAGATCTATGCATTGGTTCATCTCCTGAATAAATCTCTATGCTCAGACTGTAGCTGGCTAGCTAGCAGATTTCATTTGGAACCAAAAAATACATACTGATTGGTTAATCTTATCTCTCATCATAGCAGCTGTTAGCTAATAAAACCTCATTCATAAATTAAGGGATGCAATCATTTGATGTTTCGGCAGTTAAATATGCAATAATAATAATGACTTTGTTGACCCTTTATGAACGTCATTATGCTGTTATAAATGCTGTATGGTTATTGGTGTTAATTGATAGAATAGATAATGCTACTACGTTAAACCAGGGGTCTTCAACGTTTTCCAAGCCAAGGACCCCCAAACTGATGGTGAGATGGAGCGGGGACCCCCTAATTATATATATTGTATGAAATTGTGTTATATCAAACTGGTACCAAAACTTTTGCGACCCCCATGCAGTACCTCCACGGACCCCCTAAGGGTCGCGGACCCCCGGTTGAAGACCTCCGCATTAAACCATGCATAGCCTTAGTTTATGGCCCTGTTAGACACCAGTTATGGAGTTAAACATCAAGCAACATCAAGTGTAGCATCAAAAGTCTGCATATGGGTTCTTCTTCCTCTTCTTCTTCTTCTTCTTCTTCTTCTTCTTCTTCTTCTTCTTCTTCTTCTTCTAATTCTCTCAGTAGATTGCAGTCTACAGGCTTACATCTATCCATTTTCAGCATTACAGGTCTAATTATTTTGACCAGTGTACATTTAACAGAGATGCTGCATTGAACAAAGTATTTGTGTCTCTATATTGCATTAATGTATTTATGTCCATTTGTTTCTACTGTCATTTTTTTTGCACATCAGTGTACCATTAGCAATGCCCTGTTTAAACAGGTTCAACATTTATATTCCCTAAATCTTATTTTTACAAAACCAGCTTTGAATACCAATGGACAAATTACTTGTAAATGTAACCTTAATCAAAAATTCATGTCACTTAATGGAGCATGTTTATTACATAAAGCCAACTGTGTTTACCCATCAAATGCTCATCTAAAAATTAAAAACATTTGCTTAATAGAAGTCTATGTCAGTCATATCATATCAGTCAGCAGCACATTAAAAAAATATAATAAATAAATAAATAAATAAATAAATAAAGGTAGATGGATTGAATACTCTAAATTGCCCCTAGCTGAGAATGTATGAGGGTGTATGTGAGTGTGTGTGGGTGTATTCCTGCCTAACACCAGTGTTCCCAGGATCATTACTGAAGGTACTGAAGGTGCATGAAAATTAAATATAGTGAACATTATAAAGTTAAGTTCAAGACCACTAGTGAATTTGGGAGACAGTTAACTGATAGTGTGCTGGAAACATGTCATGACCCAAAAGTACATAATCAGAAAATGATTAATATTTTGTAATATACTATATGAGGGGCATGGTTGCTTAGTGTTTAGCATACTTGCCTTGCACCTCCAGGGATGGGGGTTCAAATGCTGCTCCTCCCTGTGTGTGCTGATCTTGAATGTTCTGCCTGTATTTATGGGGTTTCCTCCGGGTTCTCCGATTTCCTCCCCCGGTACAAAGACATGTGTTGTAGGCTGATTTTCATTTCCAAATTGTCTGTAGTGTGTGAATGTGTGTGGGCAATTGTGTCCTGCGATGGGTTGTCACCCGGTCCAGTGTGATCCTCGCCTTGTGCCCCGAGTTCCCTGGGATAGGCTCCAGGATCCCCCACGACCCTGTATAGCATAAGCGGTATGGAAAATAGATGCATGAGATATACTGTTGGTTCTAGTATACATTATATTCATGGCAGAACACCATTCAGTTTTCAGGATGGCGTTATTTGTAGTTTTGGGTTTCTTGGTAAATAAATAGTGTGTTTGTTTTATTAGCTTAAAGAGAGAGAAAAAAAGTCATGCTTGTGAGGGAATGACTGTTTATAGCTGTTAGAGATAAATGGAAACAACTTGTTTCTTTCAAAACATTAAAATGTAACCATAAAGTAAATGAACTAAAAAATATTACATGTTATTTGTTAGTAAATCCAAAATTCACATCCAAAATTTCTTTGTTTTTTTTTTTTTTTACTCATAACATACAGTATGCATTTATGACAAAATGTATATAAAGAAGGAATGAAGGAAGTGTTACTTATTCCACGTGGAAATATACAGTGATACTGTATATACATGGAAGTAACACACATGGGTTGTACATTGGATTTATTGTGCAGTCTGTGAACTCCACAGAATAAACACTAAAAGTTTATTTGATTTAATTCTGACAGCCTCTTATAAGTTTTGTTTGTATACACAGGTACACACATTTGAACAAGGGGATTTGTGTGTCAGGACATTTCAGTAGATATGGTTTACTTGGTCACTGTTTTCCAGAACAATGGGTGAGTAAACAAGCAGAGGCTTATGGAGCACAAAACCTCTCCAACACAATTGATTTTTAAATAGTGAGGGGAGAGCGGGGTTTCATTCAAATCACCTGCTCAGTCATGTCATCCATTCTGAAATAACTTAATCCACTATTCTCACCTCAAATTACAGAACATTTCCCCCAATTAAAAGCAGATTGTACAGCAAAAATGCAAGGCACATGGGTATACCCTTTTTGCTTTGTGTCAAGCTCTGGGTCGATGAAGCACTGGGTCAATGAAGCATTTGACAAAGCTGCTGAAAATAAGGCTGATCTTTTCTGATACCAGAAAGAGGTGCTGTATAATGGCGTAAGGTTGTACAGTCATTATAAGCTATTGCTATTCATCTATATTGTAATTATCAAGACCACTATTAATAATCATGTTCATCATTTTCACAATTATCAGAACAAGTTCATAACCTCTGCAACTAAAACCAATCACTGCACAGTGCATTATTGACAGAGCAGCAGTCCTAGCACCTTGCTAAGCCGCACAGCTCTACTCCTGTACATCAGCAGCATGTTTATGAGTGTGTGAATCAACACTATCTCTATGTCAGCAGCCCATAAACCATCCATAGCACCATCACCTCCAGCTGCTCCAACCAAATTTTAGAGTGGTGATAACACAGGCCATAAATGCCAGACTAGCTCTGACTCAAGTTTGAATCAGAGGCCTGAAGATGGAGATACAGAAAAGAATTAGACAGTCACTCAATCAGACTTTGAATGCAACAATACAGCCAAGAGTTTTCAGTACAGCACTGCTACATTGTTCGCATTTCTACCTTTGTGCTACTGTACAATGTAGTCATTGTACAACAGCCGATCGAGTCTGTGACACAAGAGCTGAAGTGGAAATATCATTTTGTCAAATGTAATTGGCCTTATAATGTATTTAATTCTTGGATTTTTAGCCCTTTTATGAGGCATTAATTCAATTGCCCATAAGTAAACACATCTGCATACCACAGCCATGTTGATCATATGTGTAAACACATTTCAACATTCTGATTTGCTGTCAGACTTTCCGAGATGTTCTCAACAATTGCAGTGACAACAGTTTGCACACTAATACAAGCACCCCCTTCTTCCTGCTGAGCAAATGTTCTCATTTCCTTTTGTGCAGCTCCTGATGTGTTTACCTCTTAGGCTTAAGGACATTACTTGAGTCTTAATGCATTTGCATTTCTAGCACAACACTATTGCATAATAAGAATGACGAGGAAGATTTTATTACACACACACTTAAAGTCAGATGCACAGATGCAGTCATGATGTCTATTTTTGTGAAATAGATGTCCATAATGCTCTTCAGGCTTAATGGAGGATTTCCTCCAAATATCAAAGATGGTAAAAAGAAAAGTTGTAACACTTTCATTCAAAAATCCACAGTGAACTTACAGTTCTGTCATCTGTCCTTTTGTGTAATCTGTATGTTAGTCAAACAGTAACCCTCATTTATCAAGCTGGACATGAATGGATTTATTCATAAATCTTTTGTACGAGCATTTACACCAAGGATTTTGATAAATGTTAATTTCTTAACCTATTCGTGCTCCCGACAGTGTGTAAATTTAAGCATACAAATACCAATTAATGTAATCCTTGATTGGCTTCAAATAATATAATTTTCAAAGTTACGGCATTTCAATATACTCATTATGCAGTCAAATTGACATCACTTATTTATTTCAATTACACACACACAATGTAACATTGTTCAAACCCCTCTTTCAATATTAATTTCATTAAATAAATATTACATACGTGTGCCCTGTGATGGACTGGAACCCTGTCCAGGGTGTACCCCGCCTTGTGCCGATGCTTCCTGGGATAGGCTCCAGGTAACCCATGACCCTGAATAAGGAGTAAGCGGTAGAGGATGGATGGATGGATGGAAATATCACATACCAAAAAAATTAAGTCAGCAAGTCAACCCAAATGCAAGACTGGTCATTCAATTAAGGGCAGCTGTGGCTCAGTTAGTAGAGCGGTTTGTCCACTAATCGTAGGGTTGGCGGTTCTATTCTCGGCCCGCATGACACCACATCCTGAAATGTCCTTGGGCAAGACACTGAACCCCAAGTTGCTCCCGATGGCAAGTTAGCGCCTTGCATGGAAGCTCTGCTACCATTGGTGTGTGAGTGTGTGTGTGTGTGAATGGGTGATTGAGACACAGTGTAAAGCGCTTTGGATAAAAGCACTATATAAGTGGGCCATTTACCATTTAAGAAGAAATGTTACTGTATAAAAGGAGTGTGAGATGGTTTGTGCATTTGATATCAATAAACCATTTGAGAATTGACTTAATTCTGTCCCATTCCTGTACATGTACAAGTTTTAGTGATACTCTAAGTGACTGATGTACTCCCTAGTGTGCTACATTCCAACATCAGGCATTTTCCTGAGTGCATTCCACCCCAGCCCTAAATGAAGACATTAGTGAGGACACAGTTACCACCCGCCAGTGGTAAAAGTTTTCTGGCATAAATATGAGACATTCAGCCATTAAAATCCATTAAATGAAATTACATTGTATTTGTATAGCACTTTTAACAATGGACATTGTCTCAAAGCAGATTTACAGAAACATATATACACAGGATACAGATTTAAAGTGTGCGAATTTATCCCTATTGCTCAAGCTGGTGGTGACCATTATATCGTCATCATTATATAGCAACTTTTATTTTCCATTTTTCACGTTTTGCATTGATTGGCATTATTTGCATCATGTCTCATTCAGTTACTGCAATGTCCTCCTCTTGTCTAAGCATAGCTTCCTGCATTTCCATGACAGCACCAGTGAGGACATTTGGCCTTTACTGGGGCTATGACTCTGCTGGGTACACTGTAAAATATAATATATTTTTTTTATTCTCATAGATGTGAGTCAGAAGTACTCCCACTTTTGCCTTACTAGTCATTTTGTGCTTTCCGCTCTGTAAGCTTTGCATTTTATGGAGTTTTGTGGGCGTCACTAAATGCAAATCAGCTGTGCAATGCACAAGTCAGGTAATTTCCAGGCGATTGTGAATTATCAACATATGCATGTGAATAAGAAGAAATTCAGCAAGATTAATAAATGAGGCCAAATATGTGCTAAGTATTTTTCCTCTCAGTTTTTAATAAAAAGGCATTTCAGGGTAGACAAAGGATGATATAGTAAATAATCATTAAATTCCCAATTGTATTCACATGCGCCTTCTCAATCACTGCTGATTACGTATTATGAATGTGTCAGCAAAGATCAAGTCAAGACGGTATATCACTTGGTGTAATTACCTGACATTACTCAGTGCAAGAATCTAGAGTCTGAGCAAGAAAGAAATCAGCCCCAGCCTAGATTCTTCCTACCATGTGCGGTGCTGTTGTGCTTACACAAATATCCATAATAATCTGCCAGACCTTTGGGATGAGCAAATAATCTAATGTTGATGCCAAAAATAGAACCTTATATTGATGTTTTTTATTTATTTATTGCTATCCCATTTATAATCCTACCAGCCACATCTGTTCAAATTGAACATTACAAATTTTAAGCTAATGATGCCTTCATATGAACTCATATTACAGCATGTTACCTTGTTTAGTGTACACCTTTAACAAAAAAGCCTACTGATCTATAAAAAGGTATATGTATTGCTTCCAGATATGCAGCTTATTAAGTGATTTCACTAATTAGGTTCATTTCTTTGTTAAGGTGAGCTCATTAGTGAAATCTGCTGGTGTTGTGCAGCATTGGAAAAATGCCAGATAGCTGTGACCCATGATGGATTAAGATATGTATCTGAGTATCCATGCCCAATACTCAACCCACTCATGCCCCAAAGTCTAAAAAAAAGCACTGCTCCATGTTGAGGATGTATTGATAGGAAGAGGAGCAATACAGTGGTGTGAAAAAGTGTTTGCCCCCTTCGTCATTTCCTGTTCCTTTGCATGTTTGTCACACTTAAGTGTTTCGGAACATCAAA
>JAFFST010050187.1:57293-70793 GCA_022414735.1 Noturus placidus | reverse complement strand
CCCCCCCACCATTTTCAGCTTAAAAAGTGCTTCTTTCGGACCATTTTTTGGCTGTGAATTTTCTGTGGCATCCCTATGTTAACTATGTACAGTATATACACTATATGGGCAAAAGTTTGTTGACACCTGACCATCACACCCATATGTGGCTCTTCCACAAACAGTTGCCACAAGGTTAGAAGCACACAATTGCTTGTGTGACTGTCTTTGTATGCTGTAGCAGGAACTATGTTCACAGGAACTATGTGACCCAAACTTGTTCCAGCATGACAGTGCCTCTCACCTCACATCAGTACCATATCTCAGTAATGCTCTTGCGGCTGAATGGGCAAATTTCCACAACTACACTCCAAAGTCTATTGCAAAACCTTCCTAGAAGAGTGGAGGTTATTGTAACTGCAAAAGGTACTAAATCTAGAATGGGATGTTCAGCAAGCACATGTGAGTGTTATTGGCAGGTGTCCACAAAGCGTTGGTCATATAGTGTACTTGCTTAATGTCAGCTAAATTGATTGGTTTTATTTTACATTCATGAACTCAAGAAACATTCTCTACTGAGAACCTTGACAGAAAGCAAAGACATGAATACATCTTTCAAGCAGAGAAATTGAGTCATGATGAAAGCACTGGACAAAACATTAGTAATGTTAGGATGGGGAATGAGCAGAGGTCTTTTGCACAAAGTGTGTTGAACAAACTAAGAATTAATTAAGGTTAATAGGTTTCATCCATCAATTTTCTGTACCGCTTATCTTACACAGGGTCAGGGGACCTGGAGCATATCCCAAGGGACTTGGGGCACAAGGCAGGGTGCAGTCACTCACACATTCACCAGACAATTTGGAAATGCCAATCAGCCTGCAACGCATGTCTTGGGACTGGGAAACCGGAGTACCTGGAGAAAACCTCTGATGCAAACTCAGCACACACGGGGCAGCAGTGGGACTCGAACCCTTAACCATGGAGGTGTGAGGCAACTGTGCTAACCACTAAGCCATGACGCTGTTATCAACTTTAACATAGTTTTCATTTGAAAAGCAATAAATTATTATGCGGAAATATGTTAAACCTACAGAATTTTAAACGTACATTAACCAAAGCTCGGGAACAGCTGGTTGTGTAAATGCATAAGTTTACTTTGTTAGACTCCCAATGAGTATAAACTGATTGAAAACTTATAACCCCAACATATTTAATATCGTTTCAATTTGTGACAATATATTAGGAGTAATGCCACCGCATGAAAAGAAACGCCAAGCAATACAGTTTGTGGTACAGTAAGAGCTTGGCTTTGGCATGTCAAATTTTTAATGGCTGGCTCAAGAAGAATGTCTGGCTCATCTATTAATCATCTATAGTTTATAGATAAACTATACCATCTGCTGAAAATCGATATCTTTCATATGTATGGCCATCTGAAAAAGGCAGGGGACTGCCTGTCCCTAAAAGTACATTCACTTTGAAGAGCCTTCGTATTATTTGTGCTCCAAGCTCCACAGGATTCTCCATGGTGAAGCCATCGCAACAAACACTAAAGGGTTAACTTTGATGCATCAGATTTACAGTGCACTTCACTAATTTTTGCACCATTTGCAAATCTGAGAAAAGAAGGCTGTGAAAAATCATCTTTATTGTTTAACCTTTTGATTTTTTTTTTTTTTAATCACAAAAATACTCTGCACTCATGAATATCAAACAATTGCAAACGAAACACAAATTTATCAAAAAATCTTTGTTAAATATACGTGTCTGGCAAACTGAAGACGCTTGAGTTTGTTTTTGGATGAGAATAGAGGCTTTTTTCTTGAAAGAGAAAGAGATTTTCTGACCCCAAGACACAACTGCATTTATTCATTTAGCAGACGCTTTTAGCAAACTCACCAGCCATTCTCCAGCTTTGTGATCCTTGGAGATTTTTTCGCCACTCGAACCATCCTCTTCACAGTGTGTTGAGACAGTATAGACACGCGTCCTCTTCCGGGTTTATTCATAACATTTCCGGTTGACTGGAACTTGTTAATTATTGCTCTGATGGTTGATATGGATATTTTCAATGCTTGTGCTATTTTCTTATAGACACTTCACATTTTGTGAAGCTCAACAACCTTTTGCCGCACATCACAGCTTTATTCCTCGGTCTTACCCATTGTTATGAATGACTAAGGAAATTTGGCCTGTGTTACCTCATATTTAACAGTTTCCTGTTACTACTCCATCCATACTCACCCAGGTAAAATTCTGAGCTGTGTGAAGGTTGGCAGGTCTGTTAAATACTGTTTCCCAAGTCTGCTACTGAAGTCATCAAGTAATGCACATTTTTGTGTTTCCCTGGTTTCCTTCATAGAATTTTATCTGCATGAAGTTGTTTGTTAATGTCCTTATCTTGTTAATGGACTGATGAGTTGGGTCATGTGTATTAGAGAAACACAGAAATGTACAAAATAATTCATTTGAACAGGATAGTTTATGACCACTCTCCTTTAATAGATACTCTGTTTTAATAACCACTTATCAAATGGATGGACTAGTGCTGAGCTTTTGGTAACTCAGTGGTTAAGGTTTTGTGGTAGTAGCCAGAAGGATGTGAGTTCATATACTAGGATTCCCAGAAAGCCTCTGCTGAGCACCTAAGCAAGACATTTAACCCTGCTTGGTTCAACTTCTGACTCACGTGGTAGTCAAATAAAATAGAAAACTTGGTTTAGTGTACATGGAGAATGAATTCTTGAATATGGTTACACAGATATTACATAAGAAAAAACGCATGGTGTCTACAATTGTAATAACTGTATACAATGTATAGTCTGCTACAGAATTATTGGCACCTTTCCTACAAATGTGCAAAAGTAATTGAATAATTAATAACATGCAATTAGTACATCTTATTTTAATACTGTTTGTTGAAACATGAAAAGTAGTGCATTTTCTCTCACTGGTTTGAAAATTATTGGCACCACTCATATATACACCAATCAGCCATAACATTAAAACCACTGACAGGTGACGTGAATTAGCACTGATTATTTCGGAATAGTGGCACCTGTCAAGGGGTGGGGTTTATTGCAGCCAAAGATGTTTGATTTTGGTGCTGCTTTAAAAAAAGAATAATTTGCAATGCAATTTGCAGAGTTTTTTTTTTTTTGTGGAAAACTAGTCGGATTGGCAAAATTGCAATTGCACGAAATTGCAGTCTTTTCCAGTGATGTTTGTTGGTAAATGAGACTTTTTAGCTGTACTCATGTTTGATGCATGTGAATCGAAGGGGCCTTTGGCTGAATGTAAGTTGTGATGATGTCACATGATGCATCTTGGGCCAAATCTGTGGAAAATCTGTGGTAATTTTGAAAAATTGTGGAGTTTCCTTGATTTTGTGTTCATTTCTGTGATCACGAAATCCTGGACTGACTGATTAGGCAGCAAGTGAATATTCTTGAAGTGGATGTGTTGGAAGCAGGAAAATTAGCAAAAGGATTTGAGCGAATTTGACAAGAGTCAAATTGTGGTGGCTAGATGACTGGGTGTTTTGGGGTGTTCCCAGTAGGCAGTAATTAGTACCAACGCACATTCTTACCTGGGGTTCGCACCAGGATGCATTATGGGAAGAGGGCAAGTTGGCAGAGGCAGTGTGATGCTCGGGGCAATGTTCTTCTGGGAAACCTTGGATTCTGGCATTCATGTGGATGTTAGTTTGACATGTACCGCCTACCTAAACATTATTGCAGACCATGTACACCCCTTCATAGCAACAGTATTCCCTAATTTCAGTGGCCTCTTTCAGCGGGATAATCCGCCCTGCCACATGGCAAAAATTGTTCAGGAATAGTTTGAGGAACATGATAAAGAGTTCAAGATGTTGCTTTGGCCTCCAAATTCTGAGATGTGCTGGACAAAGTCTGATCCATCGAGGCCCCACCTCAACTTACAGAACTTAAAGGATCTGCTGCTAATGTCTTGGTGCCAGATCCCACAGCACACCTTCAGAGGTCCTTGCCTCAACCTGTCAGAGCTGTTTTGTGCTGAAAGATTTTTGTTTTTTCCTACAATGATGGATGATGGTTCATTAGGACATTACAGGCTAGCAACAGTGATGTTCAGAGAATTTGACAGCGGGGGGGGGGGGGGGGGGGGGGGGGTAGACATATTTGTAATCATGTTAAATATTGTTTTATTGTTTGTGTGTCAATAATTTTGCTACAAAAAGAAATATATATAAGGATGTGATTTTTGCTAAAGATGAGTAGTTTTTCCAATTCAAGGGGATTTAAATCATTGTGTGTATTATTTTTTTATACAATCCTTTAATAAAGGATGCCAATAATTCTGGAGTTAAGTGTATATATTTGTATAATATTAAGATCTATGGTCTTATTTCTATGTGTGTACATGTTACATATCTCAGCTGCAAAGTATGAACTGACTAACAATGTGTTGTTAAGGTAATAGTTGTTAAGAAACAATAACATCTATTACAGTGAAACAGTTTCAGCTGGAAAACACACAGGTGATGTCTGCAATAAATGTTCCCTCCCATCAGTGAGGTCAGAGCAGGAGTGTCTATGTAGTTTTTGTTCCCCTTTACCATACCACCTTCAACTGGTCTAACTGCAGTAACAGATTAGAGGAATACTTTAGTTGTACAAAGATTATTATTTTTTTTTAATTGCCGTCATGTTTACTGGTTGGGATAGCGAGGATGGTCCTGAACCAATGGAAACTAATTCTTATTCCTACAACTGGTTCTATCAAGCAGACTGTGGCTTTTGGCACAGAATTGAGGTATTGTCTCATTTCTTTACTTTTTTTTTAATTTCTTTACCATTCCAAAAACTCTTTCCTACCTGCATTCATAAGGCAAGTTTTTCTTTACAGGATGATCCCGTGAACCCCATCAGCAGCTCAGAACTGGAAAAGCTTTACTGTAGAGACCCATATAGAATAATTAACATCACCAAAGCAGGAGGCAACTTCAGTATTGATTTTGCTGGTAATCTATTTTCTCAGGTCGTTAAAAGATCCTGTTAAATTATAGTGATAACTGTAATACCATGTGGACCATAAATGCATTTAAGAATGCATTTTTAGAATAATTATGTCAAATCAATAGTAACTCTTTGGATTATTAAAAATAATAATAATAATTTTGATTTAACAAACTCAGGTTACCTGAAGACCAACACAAGGACAGGACAGAAGCATAAATTAAAACGCTCTTTCTCCACTGATCATAGTGAGAGGTCTGTGTGTTTGCATTTTCTTTTACTTAAGGCTTGACTACTATTATTTGCATCATCGTATTTACTTTCCATGAAATGAAAGTGAAACTCCGTTTGTCTAATGAAACAGATGCAAATGTAAAGACCAGGCTCCATCTATACCTTCTTACTGGGACTGCATGGACCCTAATGCACCTGTTAAGGTACCGCTTATAATGGAAAAGCAAACTAGACATTTTTAGTTATTGTTACATTGTACCCCATTTATCAAGCTTGCTACGAATAGATTTATTCACAAATCATTTGTAGGACCACTTACACAAGAAAGTTATTTTTGGAAAACTTGGAATCTTCATATTTTTCTTGTGCCCCAAGTATGTGAAAATGTATGCATGAGTAGACTAATATAAACCTTGATTGATTTAAATCCAGTAAGATTTTCCAATATGATATAAATCAATCAAGGTCAGCCAATGGTAATATTCCTCTTAATATCAGAGTGCAGTGGGAATCACCTGGATATTTCCTTGTGCACATGTGCACACATGCCAAGACTTTACACCAAAATATTTGCAATTACTACTGCTGGTATATGGTCATCTTCCCCTTTCTTCATTTTGCCACATTGGAGCACATCAATATGGAGCTACTGTACTGAGGTAACCTGTTACCTCAGGGGTAAGAACAGGGGTAGCTTCCTTTTATCTTCTTTTACCATGGTGAGTGGAATTTTATATATTACATGGGTTTGTTTTTTTTTTTAAATTGCATTAAAAAAAAAAAAAAACTTCCTGTGAGTAATCTCTACGCCCTGTCATCTACACAACTACTGTAAGTTTGTGGGTAATGTACCTCAAGGATTGTTGAGTGGTTTTTCCTCACCATACCATGCACACTCCATTGCATAATCTCTTAAACTAGCTGAATTTCTACTAATATACAGCTCTGGGTTTGATATCAGCTTCCAATCAATTCTCTTCACATGGAGTCATTATACAAGAAGTGTTCTTGTGCAGACTCAGACATCCTCTGTGCTGACTACAGCGGTGACAATGTAGAGTCCCACAGGGAGATTCAGAGTTGAATCCTACCCAAGCACCACAGTCTTAACAGCTTGCTAATCATAAAATGGCTGTCGAGCCATTATATCAAGAGGCCCAGAAAGTAAAATTACTTTCTAGTTGAATTAGCTAAAATTGATGATTCAGGTGCTAAGACCATATAAGTCAGGTTTTGTGTTTTTCAACCCAATGACCAGTCAACCACCTTGTTCCTTATCAATACAGTGTAATTCTTCTACAGTATCTCCCAAAAGTGAGTACACTGCACACATTTGTGTAAATATTTGATGATACTTTTCATGTGACAACACTGAAGAAATGACATTTTGCTACAATGTAAAGTAGTGAGTATACAGCTCGTGTAACAGTGTAAATTTACTGTCCCCTCAAAATAACTCAACACACAGACATTAATGTCTAAACCACTGGCAACAAAAGTGAGTACACCCTTAAGTGAAAATGTCCAAATTGGGCTTAACGTGTCGATATTTTGTGTGGCCACCATTATTTTCCAGCACTGCCTTAACCCTCTTGGGCATGGAGTTCAGCAGAGCTTCACAGGTTGCCACTGGAGTCCTCTTCCACTCCTCCATGAGGACATCACGGTGCGGGTGGTTGTTCGAGACCTTGTGCTCCTCCACCTTCCGTTTGAGGATGCCCCACAGATGCTCAATAGGGTTTAGGTCTGGTGACATGCTTGGCCAGTCCATCACCTTCACCCTCAGCTTCTTTAGCAAGGCAGTGGTCATCTTGGAGGTGTGTTTGGGGTCTTTATCATGCTGGAATACTGCATATTGATCACCTCATGGCAAAGAACTCTCTGACGATCTGAAAAAAAGAACTGTTGCTCTACATAAAGATGGCCTAGGCTATAAGAAGATTACCAACACCCTGACACTGAGCTGCAGCATGGTGGCCAAGACCATACAGCGGTTTAACAGGACAGGTTCCACTCAGAACAGGCCTTGCCATGATCGACCAATGAAGTTGAATGCACATGCCCAGCATCATATCCAGAGGTTGCCTTTGGGAAATAGACATATGAGTTTGCTTCAGTTTGCTGAAGACAAGCAGACTAAGGACATGGATTACTGGAACCATGTCCTGTGGTCTGACAAAGACAAAGATAAACGTATTTGGTTCAGATGGTGTCAAGCGTGTGTGGCGGCATCAGGGTGATTAGTACAAAGACAAGTGCATCTTGGCCACAGTCAAGCAGGTTGGTGGGAGTGTCATGGACTGGGGCTGCACAAGTGCTGCCGGCACTGCGGAGCAACAGTTCATTGAGGGAACCATGAATGTTAACATGTACTGTAACATACTGAAGCAGAGCATGATCCCCTCCCTTTGGAGACTGGGCCGCAGGGCAATATTCCAAAATGATAACAACCACTGCCTTGCTAAACAAGTTCAATGGTAAATGGCGCACTTATATAGTGCTGTTATCCAAAGCGCTTTACACTGTGTCTCATTCACCCATTCACACACACACTGACACACCAATGGTAGCAGAGCTGCCATGCAAGGTGCTAACTTGCCATCGGGAGCAACTTGGGGTTCAGTGTCTTGCCTAAGAACGCTTCGATCTGTGGAGTCACATGGGCCGGGAATTGAACCGCCAACCCTATGATTAGCGGACAACCCGCTCTACCAACTGCGTTACAACCGCCCCACCAAAGTTGATGGTGAAGGTGATGGACTGGCCAAGCATGTCTCCAGACCTAAACCCTATTGAGCATCTGTGGAGCATCCTCAAACAAAAGGTGGAGAAGCACAAGGTCTCGAACATCCACCAGCTCCGTGATGTCGTTATGGAGGAGTGGAAGAGGACTCCATTGGCAACCTGTGAAGCTCTGGTGAACTCCATGCCCAAGAGGGTAAAGGCAGTGCTAGAAAATAATGGTGGCCACACAAAATATTGACACTTTGGGCCCAATTTGGACATTTTCCCTTCGGGGTGTACTCACTTTTGTTGCCAGTGGTTTAGACATTAATGGCTGTGTGTTGAGTTATTTTGAAGGGACAGCAAATTTGCACTGTTACACAAGCTGTACACTCACTACTTTACATTGTAGCACAGTGTCATTTCTTCAGTGTTGTCACATGAAAAGATATCATCAAATATTTACAAAAATCTGAGGGGTGCACTCACTTTTGTGAGATACTGTAGTTTTCAAAGACTGGAACAGAATACTTTGAGTGAACTGCACAGATTCCTGACCTCAACCCCAATGAACGCCTATTGCACCCCGGGATTCCTCGCCCAACATCAGTGTCTGACCTCACCAATGCTTTTGTGGTAGAAAGAATGTACACAAATCCCCACAGCCACATTCCAAAATCTTGTAGAAAGCCTTTTCAGAGAAGTGGAGGTAAAGGGGGTTAAATCTGGAATGGGATGTTCAAAAAGCAAATACTGTGCAGTATATGTGCTATAGTCAGGTGTCCACAAACCTTTGGACATATAATGCATTATGCGTGACAGTCAAATTCAGGTCACAATGTGTGGTACTGGCTTCTGTTCAAAATGCTAGGACTCGTGTAAATACATATTTATATGTTCTGTAAAACCCAGAAAATGCCACATTTCTTTATGTGGAACTAGTGCAAACTTTGCAGTAAGGTTCCAGGGAAAGATGGATCTGTGACAGCAGTATTTATTGCAAATACTGCATCATGCATCACTTTGTGACTTCATTAGACACAAAGCGGTGTTCAGGTAATTTGTTCCACTCCTGGAGGTTATCCTGTGTTTGGTTTGTAGAACCAAAGTTACATACACATCACCACATGCCATCAAATATATTTTGGCAGAGTTTTTGGTCATTACACTTTAAACTGACTACTGATTAACACCTGTGGCAGTATTTATATGCTGTGTGCTTATAATGCATGATTTAATACAAGTTTTATAGCCTTCAAAGCTGTTCATCAAATAATGTCTCCCTTATTTTTCAGATTTGTGAAGTGAGCTGGCAAACAGATGAGTTTAAGAACGTGGAAAGATATGTGCGAGAAATTGGACTACTGCAGGAACCCCTGAGAGTGCTGTATAGAGTACAGAATGTTGACCTCTGGGCGCTGTACTGCAGGTAGGTACAATTTCAGTCAAGTTGCGACATACTTGTTCATAAAAAGGTTTTCTTTATTAACGTGTTGGCTTCTTTTACTAAGATCTTTATGAAAACTACCTGTTTGTGAAAACAATTACATTTTCAGCAAAGGTTAATAAAAAGGATAATATTCAGATATAAAGTTGTTGGCATAAAATCTATTTATATTTGTCTTAGAAAGAAAACCATCATAAGTCTTGTTCAAAATGTATTTTTAAGATTTAAGACAATGAAAAAAAAACTATTCAATCTAGTGTATTGAATCATTTTACTGGTAAAATTTTCTGTCATTATCATCAATGTTTTCACCCTTCTTTTCTGTAGTAAAAAAACCCAGCTGATGAGGATAAAAGGTCAGTCAGACATTGAACAACGATGGCTCTTCCACGGCACAAGCAGAAACTATGTGGAAAATATTTGCTTGTATAATTTTGACTGCAGAATATCCGAGTCACAAAGACGAAGTCATGTTTTGGGCAAAGGTTAGTTTGATATTTTGTGTTTGATATTTTGTTGTCTATATATTATATTCAGTTATGATTACAAAAGTAATACATTTACTTCTAGGTACATACTTTGCCCTACATGCAACCTACGCAGACAGGTACAGTAGGATTCCAAACCAGGGAGTTAATAACAAACGAATAATGTTCCTTTCACGTGTGATTGTTGGGAAGTACAAAACTGGACAACACAATCTCTGCAAACCTGATGGTGACCAAATGAAAAATATACATGACAGCTGTGTTGACAATACTTTATATCCTAGGATTTTTGTTGTCTTTAATTCTGATCAGATTTATCCTGAGTACATACTGGAGTATGGTGGGTAATAGGGTGAGAAAATGATTGTGGAAGACAGAGACATTATTTGTCTGTTGATTTGGTGATATTGAACGTAGTTACAAAATGGGGTCACAGCTTTATTTAGTAGTTTTGTAAAGAAAGTAAGTTTAATAGTCTGGATTAGAGATTGTTTCCTGTAGTGCAATGGTCATCAACTAAAATTTGTGAAGGTCTAGTTACATAAAATTTCTTCCTCACAAAATCCAGATAAGCAACTTAAATAAGCTTAAATAATAATGATTAGTAAATAATTTTTATTTTTTGCCACTGTTCTCAGTAACAGCTGTTTTTAACTTAGGGGGAAGTAGGGGGAAACTACTGCATATATCTCTGCCCATTTATCTTTAAACAATTTAATCAAAACTTATACCCATTCTGTAGCTCACTCTGGTCTACATAAACCACAACAGAGGGTCTGCTACAGAAGCCAAGCTAGCTGATGACTAGAAACCTTAATTACAGCCTGCAGAGTAGTTTAACTATAGCCATTTTTTCATTGGTTAGATTGACATGCTCTTCAACTGTATATTTGCTTGCTTTATTCGGTCAGGTGAAATACTTTATAGAAATACTACAAATTCTTCGTGAGTAACCTTTTAAGGATAAAGGTCAGAGCTGAGCAACAGTATTCCACTTGGGGACGGAGATTATTTCCAAGAAGGAAATGAAGAAACTAGCCAAGTCTATAGCAATATTGGCAATATAATTTACCTTTAAAAAAATGAATCTTTGAAATTATACGACAGCTTTAAATAATGTACAGGCAGCTTAATATTGCTCTTAATGACATTCTGCTATCCCTGTTTTATGATTTTATATATTATAATGTTAAAAACTTTGTATGCACCTGTACAATCCCTAATCAGGATCCTCAGCATCTTAATTCAGTCAAAGTAGTCCTCAATGTCAATGTCAGGGTTAAGCAACTCCTCTCCATATGAGGACAGATCCATCTGGTTGAGGATGAGATTCTCAAAAGTCTCTTCCAGGTCAGTATCTCCGATAAGGACAGCCCCAATCATGCGCCCTTGGCTCAACACCACTTTCACGTACTCCATGCCTTTAGTGCAGCGCACCAGCAGTTCATGATCCAAGCCTAGGCCCTGAGCATTAAACTTGCCCAGCAGCACGACCTGTAGGACACAGCACATACATCCCTCATACATTAACATCAGTGTGCAAAAATCCTAGAATTTTCCTTAAGGTAATATGAAATTGGAAGCGAAACAGACAGTAGAGATTGAGAAATGACAGATAGACCAGGGAAGATGGACAGTTATATGGGAGTGTGTGTTTTGTGAGAGAGAGAGAGAGAGAGAGAAATTTGAGTCATAGGCCAGGGTATCTATTTAACTATTTAATAAATAACTACTTACATACCACTATGTGCATTTTTACTAATTATTATTTTCATTTTTATTTATTTATTTTTTACAAAGGAGAACAAGGGAAACAATGAGAGCTGGTATATTATTAAATTTGGTTGTATATGATGATCTCAAATCAATTATTCAAAAATATGGACTTGTTCCTAGTTTCGACAACTTTGGGGAAAAATAAAGAAGGTAATATTGTCAAAGTGGCCCTTCTCTGGCACGAAGTACAAATGTAATGGTGAGAGAAACCTGAAACAAATGAGGAAGGGAAATGAAAAAGGAAGGAATGGTACAGTTTAAGAGTAATATAGAGTCAGAGAAAGAAAACCTTTGTTGTGTCTGTAATCACGCTCGCCCTCACTCATTCACTATTTACTACATAGAGCAGCAGTATGGGAGAGGATAATTTAAAAAAAAAACAATCACACTTACTTGAGTGTGTGCAATTATCTAGCTGACTAAAGCCATAAAAAATACAGTAGTATTAAAGGTGATTTATGTATGAGGTGGGAATTGTGGTATCCATCTTGATAAGTACATTTTGCGCTGAAGGAAATCACTATGCATTGTAGCACTTTAGTCCATACACACTGTAGATCCCTTTGTTCTCTAGTCTACAACAGATAGTACTACTACTACTACTACTACTACTACAACCACTACTACTACTACTACTACTAATAATAATAATAATAATAATAATACTGATTATGATTAACTATCCAGGGAGTTAGAATTGTCCACTGACAATTCAGACAAAACTACAGAATGGCTGTCACCAAAATACGGCAGGCATGTAGTGATTTCATACATGGCACTTGGCGAAGAAACATGGAGGAAAACAGTAATGACTGAGAGAAATTACAATCATTGAGAAATAGGGAATAAGCAAAAAATGATGAGAGAGGCATAATGTAACAGAGAGAGAGAGGAGAGAATAGAATGAGAGCAATAATCACCTTGTAGTTAAAGAACCTGGTTATGTGTGAAAAGAGCTCGAAGCAGAAGTCCAGCTCGATGGCCTCGTCCAGCATGTGGGCTGCTATGCAGCGTGCGGCGTAGAAGCCCATCTGACGTGCCTGAGTCCACAAGCGCATCTGCCACATGGGTGCACAACAGACACAGTGAACATGAGATTCAATGTCCCTAAATATATAAATATAACACTAATGTGCTTGTTATTTGAATTTTTATGGCCTGGACCGAGGATTTGGAAACTATAAAGAGGATGTGTTCATTCAGACAAATCCTGCCTCAGATATTAAAAGAGTATTGTTGTTCAAAATAGTTTTATTTTTGTATGAATCTTCCAAAGTACTGAGAACTTACTGTAGGAAAACACAAAGGTGATAACAAAATACAGGAAGTAATTGTGTGCATGTATGAATGAATTAAACTGTGGGTGAATGAATGAATGAACAAACGAACCTGCTGCCAAAGGGGACTAGGCTCCCAGCCTGCACTGCACACATCTCCAGCTGCATACACGTCTGGTTCAGATGTCCGCATGTGCTCATTAACCCTCAGGCCATGATCCTCTGCCAGCTCAAACTGTATTTAATTTTTTGAAAATGTATGAAGAAAAATAAAAAATTGATGGCAAATACTGAAAATAAATGCAGGTCTATGTGGGACACTTAGCGGGAGCTGTGGCTTCAGCTGTGTGCAGTCAGACATCTATCTACATAGGTCTCTACATCTCATACATACATACATACAGTGCCTTGCGAAAGTATTCGGCCCCCTTGAACTGTTCGACCTTTTGCCACATTTCAGGCCTCAAACATAAAGATATAAAACTGTAATTTTTTTGTGAAGAATTAACAACAGGTGGGACACAATCATTAAATCACCGAAATTTATTGGATATTTCAAACTTTTTCAACAAATA
>JAFFST010050187.1:44540-56900 GCA_022414735.1 Noturus placidus | reverse complement strand
GTCCTGTATTTGGCTCCATCCATCTTCCCATCAATTTTAACCATCTTCCCTGTACCTGCTGAAGAAAAGCAGGCCCAAACCATGATGCTTCCACCACCATGTTTGACAGTGGGGATGGTGTGTTCAGGGTGATGAGCTGTGTTGCTTTTACGCCAAACATAACGTTTTGCATTGTTGCCAAAAAGATTGAGCACCTTCTTCCACATGTTTGGTGTGTCTCCCAGGTGGCCTGTGGAAAACTTTAAACAACACTTTTTATGGATATCTTTGAGAAATGGCTTTCTTTGCACTCTTCCATAAAGGCCAGATTTGTGCAGTATACGACTGATTGTTGTCCTATTGACAGAGTCTCCCACCTCAGCTGTAGATCTCTGCAGGTCATCCAGAGTGATCATGGGCCTCTTGGCTGCATCTCTGATCAGTCTTCTTCTTGTATGAGCTGAAAGTTTATAGGGACGGCTGGGTCTTGGTAGATTTGCAGTGGTCTGATACTCCTTCCATTTCAATATTATTGCTTGCACAGTGCTCCTTAGGACGTTTAAAGCCTGGGAAATCTTTCTGCATCCAAATCCGGCTTTAAACTTCTTCACAACAGTATCTCGGACCTGCCTGGTGTGTTCCTTGTTCTTCATGATGCTCTCTGTGCTTTAAACGGACCTCTGAGACTATCACAGAGCAGGTGCATTTATACAGAGACTTGATTACACACAGGTGGATTCTATTTATCAACATTGGTCATTTAGGTCAACATTGGATCATTCAGAGATCCTCACTGAACTTCCGGAGAGAGTTTGCTGCAGTGAAAGTAAAGGGGCTGAATAATTTTGCACACCCAATTTTTCAGTTTTTTATTTGTTGAAAAAGTTTGAAATATCCAATAAATTTCGTTCCACACCATGATTGTGTCCCACCTGTTGTTGATTCTTCACAAAAAATTACAGTTTTATATCTTTATATTTGAGGCCTGAAATGTGGCAAAAGATCGAACAGTTCAAGGGGGCCGAATACTTTCGCAAGGCACTGTACATGCATGCATACAGAGAGAGAGAGAGAGAGAGAGAGAGAAAGAGAGCACGAGAGAGAGAGAGAGAGAGAGAAAGAGAGAGAGAGAACAAATGTGGCAGTTATCTCTTTTTCCTTAGTTTTTGGACAGGACGGCTGGGTGATATAACTGCATTATAGGATGGCAGTTTTTTATGACAGCACTGTGGATATCCTACAGACGTTATTTTTATCTCTCTCACACACACACGACACGTTTAACCAGACAAACCAGAATTACAGAAGTGGACCCCAGCTAATTATTTTTAGTACTTACATTGTTACCCTGAAGAAAAGGTTCAGTATTTGGGACCACACCTGTAGCACTGACTATGAAGTCACAGCCATAAACCTTCCCATTGGTTAACTGTGCATAAACTGGCCACGTCCCTATGGAAAAAGAAAGTTCATGGATCACAGGTTACTTTACGGATCGCCACTAAATCTAATAACAGTACAATCTGCAGATGTCTGTAGTATAGCTCACAGTTTTCAATCAAATATTTTCACTGTGAAATCCAATAATCTGAAAATGCACAATATAGTATTCTGCATATCTCCATATGTGTGTCTTACAGGATCACCTAGATAAATATGATAGAATACTCGAACAAGATTACCTAAATCACTGTTCTGTGTATAGAGTGGTGATGACATGAAGTCTTGCTGGGAATGAACTGCTTCAATCTCGCACGCATACTCTACATGTACATTGTGTGACACCTGGGAATAAAAGGAAGACATGAGGATGTTGTTCCTGGTAATTGTAAAAATATAGAATATACAATATCACACACCTTCTCTGCTCCTCTTAGACTGATGCCTTGGTGCCAGTCTGGACCTAACGCACTACCATGATCTAATGAACCTGGTGTGAAACAACACACATTAGCATAGTACATGATCATGAATGTTTGAAACACTTGTAACAACAGCCACAGGTGCAGCAACGTCACAAAACGTTCTCGCTGATCTCCCAATGCCATCCCCACCCCGCCAATCATTTGTTCAACCGAGGTTTCAATTTTTTCCAACCGATTCCAATGTACCCTCAACTTATGCAGATTACAGCTGAGCAGGGCTGACAGCCTCACTGCTCAATGTGTATTATAACCTAGGCTTTAGTGTACCTGCTTTAGGATTTGCGGCTCTTTCGGTGGTATAGCGTGCTCTCTTGCAGGGAAGTGTTTTCTCAGGCTTCTCCGCCTCCAGTGAGGGGATGAGGAATTGAGCAGCCCCAGCATCAAAGAATGTATTCCCTATGGCCTTGTCCTTTATCGCCCAGATCACCTCACAGCCCTCCACTTCATAGCTACAGCCACAGAAACACAGTGGTGGCAGATGTAGTAACAGATTCAACCACAAGAGAGCAAAACATTGGTGTGTTTCCGTGCTCTTATACTGTACACCCATTTTAACTTCATGAACAGTTTCTTGATTAGCTGATGATTTGAATTAGATATGTTAGAACAGGGAACACTAAACATTAAAATGTGCAACGCAAGGAGAATTTAGAAGCAGAACTGGGAAATACTGGACATGAATACTGGGATTTCTAACAGTGATTTCAGTGCAAATGATTACAGATATAAATACACTTACATACTTTATGCAATAAGAACAGCATAACGCATTTGTAGCCACAATGCTACAATGCTGTGCATACTAGTCTATGTTTATAAAAAGAAATATTATCAAACATATTTATCATTACCTTATATTATGAAAGTAGGTTAACATTTCTGGAATCTAAAAATAGGAGCTTACACCAATTCCAAAGCAATTCCTCCATTCCCAATAACCATCATGCGCTTGGCTTTGCAAAGCTTCTTCTGAAAATCCTGTAAAAAGAAAATAAGGTCAACATTACAAGGGAAAATAGACCACTCCCAAACTATTGGAACAGTAAAGGCCAATTCAATCATTTTTGCTGAAAACTGAACACATTTGAGTTTGAGATCAAAGGATGATCTCACATTGAAATGAGCAAAGAGTGCAGAATTTCAGCTTGTATTTCCTGGTATTTATTTATATGTAGATGTGTTAAACGGAATAGAACATAGCACATTTTTTAATCGGACCACCCAATTTTTAGGCGGGCAAAAATATTGGAAAATGGGACCAAGTAACCAAGTTGTGTCCTGTTAGATTGGGATTCTGACTGCTATATAATGTTGTAATTTGCTGTAATTTAACACCTTCTAACCAACCAGAACTGAGAATACGACAGTGGTACGTATATCTAATAATTTCTTAAAAGTAATTAAGAACATACTAAATAAAATGCTAAAAACACTTCATGTCTGCTTCATATTACTTAGTTCTGTACTCTGTACATTTAGTGTATTAACGTTACCAAGATAAAATATCAGGTGTTTATGTACAAGTGTTACATCACAAATCTGTCAGTGACTCAATCATTTGAATAGCCTGTCAGTACCTGGGCACTGTCTGTGTCCCGTATGCCCAGCACATGAGGGTTCTCGATGAGGAGTTTAGGTCTGGCACCGGTGCACACACACAGCTTCTCGTAACGGAAGTTATGTCCGTCCTCAGTCTGCAACACCTACATGCAAGAACTCATTAACATCACTAACAAGTTGAAGTGCTTTGGATTAATAATATTATTATTATTATTATTATTATTATTATTATTATTAAGAAGAAGAAGAAGAAGAAGAAGAAATAGAAATTACCAAAAATAATGATGGTGTAATACCTATCGAGAGCACCTGACATATACATACACAGCATAATTTGACTCACATGCTGTTTAGCACAGAGGACTCTGACTGCTGAGTGAATAACCTTCAGGTTAGGATACTTCTCCTCCAAGATGCTGGATGGCTGTTCTTCCACATCAAACTCCTCCAAAGTCTTGGACACCTTCAGGAAAGACGCATTACATTCTCATTATACACATTCAGTGTTTCTCTGATGAGAGAGTTGTGATTTGTGTATTGATCCCTGTGTGGACAAGGAACACTCTACATATAAATTATACTCATCAGATATAAAAATACTCATCATATTATTGACTTAGTTTATTATTGATGATAATAGATCACATTTAATAAATATGACAAACACTCCTTCTGGATCTGCATCATTAGGAAATATATGATATACTGGAATGAGAAGAGAATAATATCGATAGATATTGTCATAGAATTGGTAGTTACACAGTGTTTATCTACATCATGGCATTACCGAAATGTGAGTTTAATTATTTAGTAATCTATTTGATTTTTTTTTAATATTTGCAATTGACATTTTTTTTAATTAGTTTTAAACAAAGGCACCCAGGAACAGTGTTTTTCCTAAAGTATTGGTATAAACTGCTACCAATTTTACTCCCCAGTGCAAATGAAAAGTAATGTCTAACAGTGAAATGTCATATGAAGCATCAGTTCGTACTGTATTTTTTTTATCTATCCTAATGCCATAGTTTACTTGCAAAACCTGGGCTATGGGAATAGAAAAGCTACGCATGCCGAAATGAATTTAAGGGTTTATGTTTCGATGAAGTTCATTTCAGCTGTACAAGGTTTCTCAAAAGACCTGTAATGTAAGTTATGTACATTTTGCATTACACTGCCTTGCATTTATTTTGGACTGTGATGTCGATATTGGTGAAGGATGACCTGCACTGTATGAAGTGTGTCTTGGTTGCTTATGGAAATAAATGTACCTGTAATTTTCATTCTGATAACAGACCTGTTTTAAATGAGTCACCGTCTTCACCAGTGGAGCAGCGGTCAGAAGAGCAACTTCATCCTTAGGAAACTGGAAGGACAGCTGCAGAGGGGGAAAGAAGAACACATGAGACATGGATGGAAATAAACACTGAGCATAAACAACAGCTCACTATAAAGTCAAAGCTGATCAATGTACCTGTTCTGCACAGGTGACCCCTGAAATTCCTCCACCTACAACCACAAATCTGAAGTGTTTCTCTGCCAGGGAGCTTCCTGCCATACCACTCAACTCCACCTACACACACAGAGAGAGAGAGAGCGAGAGACACACACACAGAGAGAGAGAGAGAGAGAGACACAGAGAGACACACAGAGAGAGAGAGAGAGACACACAGAGAGACACACACACAGAGAGAGAGAGAGAGACACAGAGAAAGCTTATTCTATTTGTACAGAGCCATATAAACTCTCAGCCAAGTTTTTCATCAGAAATTGACTCTTGTGTTTATGTCCCCAAATATATAACTAAGTCTTTAGAATGTCCATGCGGTTTACAAAATAAATCTGATGGGGGAAAAATATGATAATCGACGTTATTCGTTATTAAACCTAATCATTTGTACTTTATAATTATATATACACAACTGCTTATGATTTCTGTTCAATATATAAGAGTAAAAAAGTGGATCTCAGTGTCCTAGTCGCCTGTATTGTTGTTATTCATTGTTTATCCAGTTTGAACGAGACTTACGTTTCTCTGTTAACAACGCAGTGTTATGAATCAGGTGTTTATTTAGTAGCATAGACCGCGTGCGATATAACGTTAACGCACTGAGAGCTGACATTCGATGCTAAATCCCAAACGACACATAATACATCATATAGGTTGCAGAACCTGTTATTACACACCCTACTTGGTGCACTTATATAAGAGGTAGTTGGTCATTTATAACGCTGCACGTATATCACGCCTCGCTTTCCAAAACATTAATTACTTCCGTGTTTATACATCAGCTCACTACGGGAAGCGACGAGGCTCAAAAATAAAACGATACGTTTTTGAATTGATTTGGATTTTTTTTTTTAAAGTGACGAAGATAAATAGAATTTACAGGAAAGATCGCGTATTAGGTATGAATTTGTGTCAAATAAATAAATAATAAATAAACAATTATTAACATGAATCTAAATAAATATAGCATCATATATGATATTTTACTATATACAAATATAATCTATTTCAAATATACATTGTACAAATATGCACCCTTGGGATAAAAGTCAGTTATCACTTTATTTATTAATTCATTTATTTATCTATTTAAAAAAGCAGTCTATCTATCTATCTCTTTATCTATTTAAAAAACTTCATTTATTTTCACTTTTTGACATTTTTAGAAATTCCCAGAAGCAACAAATTATTGACAAGATATTTACAGATTTTTGTCTCGCCATAATTATATCATATACAACATATAATACCATGAAAAAATGCAATATAATACCAAATACAGCAGTATTTCTGCTCATTTCTATTATGTGTTAATTTTTTTATTTAGCCAGCCAGATATGTCCTTCCATGAACTGCACACAAGCTTATAGTTGAAGCTGTCTGCATCAACTATAAAATTAGCATTTATATCAGCACATTTCCCAAATTCAGCAAGTTCATCCATCCATCCATCTTCAACCGCTTACTCCTTTTCAGGGTCACGGGGAACCTGGAGCCTATCCCAGGGAGCATCAGGCACAAGGCATGGTACACCCTGGACAGGGTGTTAGTCCATCGCAGGGCACAATCACATACACACTCACACACTTCAACACATTTCCCAAATTCAGCAAGTTCATATGAAAGTATAAATTTAATGTGATGCAAATCTTTTTGAATCAGCATAAAAATAGAATAATAATAATAAAAAACATCTAGTCTGTAATTATAAATATATAAATAGGTAAATAAAACCTCATATGTGTAAATATATGATTAGGTATGACATATTTCCAACATTCTTGTCAAATTAATATAAATTATGAGTGTTCTATTCAGCCATGTTTAAACTGCTGTTAGCAGATCAGATAGTGCACTAAATGCTAATAAGGAAAATAATACCTTCAAGCCAACTCTAATTATACTATTTAAAGCATTTAGGCCAAAGTGTTACTCAGGCTGGTTTCTTCTCTACATGCTATATGAGATGAAAAATAGATCTGATGGCTGCCTGCCATGCATATTAATTTCCCTGAAAGCATGTACACACTTTAACCTTTCATACACTGAAAATTTAGATGCTCACATCACTGCAGCATGTCACAGCAACCAAATTATCCACAACCATCTCTTATTCACTAATTTATCAGCGTCATTGACAATGCTTATGTTAGACACACTAAGATTAAAAGAGAAATAGCGTGACACTGGGGTAGGAGTCAGTTTATCTATGTCATAATAATTATACCATTTATCACAAACGATCTGGAGTGAGTCATAACACAGATATTTATCAAATGAAGACATTTTTAGAGAATGGAAGGCACGTATCAGCTAACATAGGACACGAAAAGATTTGACATCAGTGCTATTAAATCTGTAGTTCATCATAAGAGATGGTCATCTTGGGTTTGAAGGTTTGTGTGAAATTTATGATAGAAACTTTCATCTGTTTCACTGGACTGCTGCCAGTGTGGTTGTGGTTATATGAGGCATGCCCCTGCTCCACAATGCTGATTGATTCATTCACATCACAGCCATTTTCTATGCTTGTTCTATTTCTGTCCATTATGATTTTTGGCACAGCAGGCATGGCATCTATGGGTAGCAGTTGTACTACCAAGGCAATAGACTCTAATGGACAAAGGATGCTGATGTGATAGAAATGCTGTAACTGTGAGAAGTAAATTACTACTTCTGCCAACATATATGTGATGCACGAGTAATGAAGATGGTTCTGGTTGTGAATGTAAATTTGCATTAACTCACCCATTCAGTGGAAGAGACTGCACACTTCAGGATAGAACTGTTTCATCACAGGATAAAGGTGATCAATCAAAATAACTTTGTAGTGATTTGCAGTGATGCTTCCCTCTATGGGGACAAGTGAAGACAAACCATGTCAGCAAAAGTATAGTATAACAAAGCCCCTCTTTAACTTGTACCCCATCTGTGTATATGAATCAGGGGGAAAATCCTGATCTTTGACACTTTTATGCCCCTGGTTGATGTCATCTTATTAGGTAAGATACAATGAACATTTCTGTAAACACAGTTTATTTGTTAAAAGTCGATTTTAAAAATCACTATGAATGCTTATTGTGAATGAATGCTTATTGTGGTGTTTTTAAATTTCTATATCTTTCTCTCTATATCTCTCTCTCTATTTCTATAAACTGTATCTCTCAATTTCTCTCTCTCTAGATCAGTACTCTAAAAAGACAATGGCAATAAACTCTTGAATCTTGAATCTTAAAATGAAGGTCCATTAGAAGAACACAATAAATACAGCAGCACACCAGTGGCATGTGTGCACCTGAATGTAAAACACTATTAACCATTATTATCTATACTCCATAATAAACATCAAGGCCATGGGTGTTTTAACAGAGCTGCGTGAACACCCAGGAGGTTTACAATATTTATTTAAACTTGTTTGATATACAGTCTTGTGAAAAATAAGTATGCCCCACAGAAAGTGTTTTTTTTTAAACATATTTGAACAAGCAAACATTTGATCCTCTTTGAAACAGTGCCTATTAATAAACTCTATCATAAAATTGACATTTTGTAGTAATTTTCGCAATATAAATTAACAACAAAAAACAGAACAGTCACATGGAAAAAGTAAGTACACCCCAACATTTATCACACCTTCAAATTCATAAAATTAGAATCAGTTGTTCAAGACTTGGTGCCTGTGATTAGATTCTGCTTATGGCATGCAGGTGGAACCTATCTTATTTATACCCCTCTCATATCTAGTATCTGGTGTTCCCTTATTTATTGAGGTGTGGGGTGTTATTAAGCCATAATCTAAAGAGTTCTGTAAGGCCTTCCGAAAAAAGGTTGTGGGTGCCTATGGATCTGGCAAGGGATTTAAAAATATTTCAAAATTATTTGAAAAACATCATTCCACTGAACTGGCACCCTGTCCAGGGTGTACCCCGCCTTGCTCCCCATGCTCCCTGGGATAGGCTCCAGGTTCCCCGTGACAATGAAAAAGGAGTAAGCGGTAGACGATGGATGGATGGATCATTCCACTGAAAGGAAAATAATCTACAAATAGTACAGATTTCAAACAACTGCCAATTTGTGAGTTGAGTACCGGCCGTCCCAGCAAATTCAGCTCAAGAGCAGGCCGTCTGAACCCCAAATCTTCAAGAACCCCAAAATTTCATCACAGTATCAGCTAGTAATTCTTGCAACTGTTGGTTCAAAGTTTCAAAGTGCATGTTTCTACAATCAGAAAGAGATTGCACAAATTTGACCTGCATGGGAGTCGTGCCAGAAAAAACCTTTGCAAAAGTATAGTTTAAGCATATAGGCAAAGATCAAGCATTTTGGAACAATGTGCTCTGGACATATGAAAGAAAGATAGAGTTGTTTGGCCACAGTAACAGCAGACATGTTTGGCGCAGAACAAAGGCAGCTTTTCAGGAGAAGCACCTCATACCAACTGTGACGCACTGTGTTGGAAATGTTATGGTTTGGGTTTGCTTCACCGCCTCAGGGACTGGACAGATTGCATTCATTGATTCAACTATGAATTCTGCAGCATATCAAAGAGTGCTTGAAGATAAGGTGAGGCCATCTGTCCAAAAGTTGAAGTTGAACTAAAAGTGGACTTTTTAACAGAATAATGTTCCTAAGAACACTAGGAAATCCACCAAACAATGTCTTCAAAAGAAGAAATGAAGGGTGATAAAATGGCCTAGTCAAAGCCCAAATTTGAATCCCATCGAAATGTTGTGAGGGGATTTGAAATAGGCAGTGCATGCAAGAAAACCCTGAAACATTTTGCAGTTGAAAGAATATTGCAATGAAGAGTTGTCAGAAATTCCAGCAAGACTGATGGACAGTTGATGGATTGTTTCTGCGAATGGGGGAAATACTCGCTTCTGAGGCCCAGGGTGTACTGTTTTTATCACATATATTGATATTTATGTTGAATAAGATATTGAAAAGATATTTTTTCTTGTGTTTTTTTTCTTCTTCTTCAAGTATGTCACCTTCATTAATAAGCACTATTTCCAAGAGGATCAAATGTTTGCTTGTCCAAATATGACAGAAGAGCCAACCATTTCCATGGGGTGTACATATTTTTTCACAAGACAGTAGTGCTGGAAATTACAAATTTGCTATTATAAAAGTTACTATATTTATTATTGAATTTGTAAACCCATTTGAATGGGTTTAATCTAAATCTCAATAACTAAAAAAAACCCCAGAAAGTTCAAGAATGAAAAGCTATTGGCTACAATAAATAGCCTGAATATTATTGTATGTAATGCATGTAATTTTCGCAGGCTGAAAAAAGTTTGGGAATCTCTGGTTTCACACATAGATCAATTAAAATGTATTTTAGAAATGACATTTTGCCCAGGAAACTGACAACTCGGCTTTAATTATATGGTTTTTAATATACTGCAAAATATAATGCGCACTCTGCCCTGTGTTACACAAAACATTTAGGATGTGTGCTATAAAAATTGTCACGTCAACAGTGGAATCAGCGTTAAACTGAAACTCCCACACTACAGCACAGACTGCAAACATTTGTTTTGATTGCTTTGTTTCATTAGGCCTTCTAAGCCGTCTAAGGCCATCTCTCGCTGCAGTTCTCAACTGTTTTCTTGACTAGTTTCCAGGGTTGATTCTCACCAGTATCTGGATAGGAGACCTCCTGGGGAAAACTAAGGTTGCTGCTGCTGGAAGTGGCATTAGTGAGGCCAGCAGGGGGCATTCACCCTGTGGTCTGTGTGGGACTTAATGCCCCAGTATAGTGACGGGGACACTAAAAACTGACAGTAAAAACTGCACCATATTTCGGACGAGGTGTTAAACCGAGGTCCTGACTCTCTGTGGTCATTAAAAATCCCAGGACACTTATCGTAAAGACTAGAGGTATAACCTGCTGTTGCATCATCCTGGTAGACGCTACACACTAGTGGTGTTTGAGGAGATTTCCCCCATACTGTGTAAAGTGCTTTGAGTGTCTAGAAAAGTGCTATATAAATGAAACTGTAACTAACTAACTAACTAACCTGTACTTATGTCCATACCTACATCCTTGACAAAAATATTATGTTTTTTTCTGTACTAATTAAATACTAATCTGTTACTAATTGCATAGTGCATTATTTTTGAAAAAGGTTTTATTATAACATGTATTAGCTATTTTAGCATTGCGTGACATGTTTAAAGAAAATTCCATTATAGTATACTGTACTGTTCAACAGCTGAACTGTAGCAGTCTGAACTCATTTCATCCACAGACCTGTTTCATAATGATACAATACCCCGCTTTTTGACCTTTGAACAAGCTCATTTTGTTGCACCATTGATGCCTTGAATGTGGAGCCAGTGTTATTTTTTCTTATAAGTAAGGGTTTACTGTATGATCAGATAAACAGGATCAGAGGTGAACAAATTTTGCTACACATAATAAAGCTCAATGATGACTAATGCTTTTGAGGTGCAATAATAGCATCAAGAAAGTGACATACAATGTTGGTAAGTGTTTGTGAAAACACATTCATGTAAACAAGGGCAAATTCAAGGGCCATAATACAGTTGCAAACACACTTCTTTTTTTAGATAATTACAGACCACCAAAAGCATAATATGTTTGCAGAATATGCTCAACACTCGTACAATACTTAAGCGAGCACTATCCCCCCTGACACACAAACAAATCACCTTTGCTTTATTCGCTGTCCCAACTATCATATATATATATATATATATATATATCCATCCATCTTCAACCGCTTATCAGGGTCACGGGGAACCTGGAGACTATCCCAGGAGACATCGGGCACAAGTCAGGGTACACCAGTGCCTGTCCATCGCAGGAGAGCACTTCTATTCAATGCAAATATGTGCTTAAACAACAAAGGGTTTCTTTTTGGACATTATATAAAATGTAGAGGTTAGATTATATATTGTATACATATTTAGACCATAATTAGAAACACTCCCAGAAACTGTTGTTCTTGATTCATCTTTAAGTTTATTTTGTCTGATATTTATTTTCTTTAATGAGTGTCATATTGTTATGAAATAATTACTATACAAAATGTACTTATAATAACATTGCACACAGAATTGTATTTTTAAGATTCTTTTATTACAAAAAAGAAACGAAAAAAAACCTTTGCTTTTCATTGGCTTATAATTATATAATAATACATTATTATTCACATTTTACTTTTGTTTGCAGCAGATATTGAACATTATAATGTTGTATGTTTCATAACAAAAGGCACAGACAGGGAAAATAAAACAGCAAAATAATACTCAGATGAGTCACTGTCATCATCATCATCATCATCATCATCATCATCATTATTATGGCCAGTTTTGTTAGAGTGGCTCTGTGTTTGTATATATATATATATATATATA
>JAFFST010050187.1:3669-15160 GCA_022414735.1 Noturus placidus | reverse complement strand
AGGAAAATCATTGAAATAAACAAGGTTGCCCAAACTTTTGCAGACCACTGTATATATATATATACAGTATGCTGAAATCATTGTATGAGTATTTTTTTTCTGTCTAAAAACATGCTCATCCAAACAGTTCAGTTATAATTTAGTGATGAAGTACTTGTGCTAAGATAAAAAACTGAAATTTTATGTCATCTATGAAATAAAAAACTTATGAACATTTAATTTTGTTAATATCATATATTTAATGTTATTCCATTGTATATTTGGTGAAACAATTATATCAGAAGGATTTTTTTTTCAATTTCTGAGATTTTCAAAGTACTGTAAATATTCTCAATATCTATAATAATACTAGTACTGGTTATGCTACAAATTCCATGGAAACAAATTGATATATGCTAAGTGTGCAGCAGCAGGTGCTATGTCTAAGGGCCAAACTGGTGACAATGTTATGCAATAGCATAATACAGCCATGGCTTTCAGTGATCTGTTGTGACAACTATTTCACCAGATTCAAATTGGTCTAGAACCTGCACACAAACCTGATTGTCATGTGTTGGCCCTGTCCGATTAAACTGCCTCAGTGGAGCTCCCTTGATGACAGATCAAGAACTGATGAAGAGAGGATGCAGAGTTTTTGATTGCAGGTCTGCTGAAGGGGTGAAATAGGCATTAATCTTTCTGACATGCTGGTACACATATAAAGGACCCCAGCCAAGTCAAGGCAATAGTACTTTCCCCTGTTTGCATACATCCTTGACCTGTGCATCTCAAATTCCTGGCTGGTCTACAAACAGGACTGTGGCCTACCGAATGAGAAACCAATGTCTCTGGTTCTGCCTCAAAATTGGATGACCATCATCCTCTTGTCCATCTGCGATGTTGTCTCAGAAGAAATACTACACCCAAAGCCCCTCACTAGATGTGCATCATGATAGCTGCGGACATTTGCCACTTCACTGTGACAAGCGGGGTTGGTGCAGACTCTATTCAAAGGCTTTGTAGAGATGGAGATTTCAGAAATACTGTTTTTTTCTGTGTTTGAATGCAAACCAGCAATGCTTTATAGCATATCACCAGAAATAAAGTGGATCTAATAGCCAAAAACATTTTTGCTGTTGTACCAATATACAGATAAGCAAATCTGATTCAGTTGTTCAAAAAGTTTTTTTATTTTATTTTTTCTAAAATTTTTCGTATTTATAAATGTATTTATACTTTTACCACAAGGTGACTTCTTAACCATTTGGTAAAGGCCTACAGTGGGTTAAATGGTATACAACGCGTCAACATCTTTTTTTCAGGAAATATATTTCCGATGAGGCTATTCACTGAAATTTTCACCAGACTTCAGTATTAACTCAAGAAATCCAGAAATATACAGAATTCACAACATTAAAGTTCATAAATAAAGTGATGTGTAATAAAGAGGAATGACACAGGAAAAAAGTATTGAACACGTTAACTGAAATACTTATAACACATAATACTTAGTGGAGAAGCCTTTGTTTGTAATCACAGCTTCAAGATAAATGGTAAATGGTAAATGGTGCACTTATGTAGCACTTTTATCCAAAGCGCTTTACACTGTGTCCCATTCACCCATTCACACACACACTCACACACCAATGGTAGCAAAGCTGCCATGCAAGGCGCTAACTTGCCACCGGGAGCAACTTTGGGTTCAGTGTTTTGCCCAAGGACTCTTCGGTATGTGGAGTCACATGGGCCAGGTATCAAACCGCAAACCCTATGATTAGTGGACAACCCGCTCTACCACCTGATCCACAGCCGCCCAGTCAGATGCTTCCTGTATGAAGAAATTAATCGGCTGCAGTATTCAGGCGTGATTTTGGCCCATTTTTCTAAACATACTGTCTTTACATTTTGTTCAGTAGGATTCAAGTCAGGTGATTGACTTGTTCATTCTAACCATTGTAATCAATCACCTTGATTTTTTTTTTCTCTGAAAACAATTGAGAGTTTCCTTTGCTGTATGCTTTGTATCGTTGTCCTGCTGAAAAGTCCCCCCATGCCTCATCTTCATCATCCTGGTGGATGGCAGCAGATTCTTCTCTGGAATCTCACAGTAAAGAGCTCCATTCATCGTTCCTTCAATTATATGAAGTCTGCCAGTACCATGTGATGAAAAGCAACCCCGCACCATGAAGTTTCCACCTCCAAACTTCACTGTTGGTATAGTGTTTTAAGTGTTTTTTTGTGCAGTGCAATTTCTTCTCCAAATACGGTGTGCAGTATGACAGCCAAAAAGTTCAAGCTGCTCTTGTTTGACCAAACTACACTCTCCCATTATTTCATGGGCTTATCCAAATGAGTTGTAGCAAACTTTAAACGAGTCATGCTTCGACATGACTTTTCTTTAGTAATTGAGTCATGCTGGGTGCACATGATCAGTGGAGTGCATTGCCTATTGTTTTCTCTGTTACGATGGGTGTAACCACGCACTCTTGACCCCCACAATGTTGAGGAAATACCAATCTGCCCCCCAATATACAGGAGAAAATATTTTCGATATGTTCCGCTTTAATTTTCCCTGCCAATGAATCTGTCTTTCCTTCATCTATTCTGTTTATTTTATTCATCTATTTATTTATGTCTATTCCTTTTTTAATATAGTCACGTTTGTAAAGGAAAACCAGTGTGTCCCCCTTCAATTGTACACTTGGTTTTGCCCATACTCAACGCAAGTTTGGTGATGTATTTTAGCAGTTTTCCCATGGTGTGGGAGCTTCTATCACTCAGAAACCACGCGAATTGAAAAAATAACTGTAATCCTAAAACTATGTTGTAAATATACAAATTTTCAGTATAACATTTTTGATGTTTGGTTGCGCGCGGGGGGGGGGTTAGCGCTTGGACCCCCCAATGTCCATGTTACGCCCTTGCCTCCAAGTGTTTCTGGAACTCTTTCCAAGTGGTCCTTGGCTCTTGGGTTATTCTTCTGACTATTCTTCTGACTCCCTGCTCAGAAATCTTGCAAGGAGCTTACAAGTGATGTTGTTTCCACTTGTGGATAATGGCCCCAATGGTGCTTACTGGAGGATTCAGAAGTTTTGAAACACGTCTGTATCTGATTCCATCAATATATTTTGCAACAATAAGGTTGTGAAGGTCTTGGGAGAGCTCTTTGCTTTTACCCATCGTGAGATATTTCTTGTGTGACACCTTGGTAACGAAAATCCTTTTTATAGACCATCAATTTACTAACCCAGCTGATATTAATTTGCACAGATATGGGGTATAATTACTTACGGATTTCAGCTGGTTCCTTGCCTTACCTTGCATTGGAGAACTGCTTTTTCTTAGCGTGTTCAATAATTTTTACCTGTGTTACTCCACTTTATTACACATAACATTATTTATGGACTTTAATGTTGTGAATTATTTATATTTCTGAATTTATTGAGGTAATTCTGCATTTTGAATTTAATTTTAAACATGAATTAAGAAACCTAGCAAGAAAGTGAAACCTCACCAGCATTTGGTTAAATTAGATTTACTTTTCTTATTACTTGTGTCAGTAATTTAGTAATTTTCTTGATCACTACTTTTACTTTAACTCAAATGCATTATTACTACAGTAGCAGTACTTTTACTAAAGTCACTGTGTTTTGCACTCTTTAAATGAGACTTCAGTTTCATTGACAAGACAATTCAGAAATTTGGTGTTTCATGTTTTGGAAAGAAACAATTCAGATGTATTTTAGAATCATGATACTCACCTTATGATACCGTGTGATTTCGATTTAATCAGATAAAAACCTTCCAGACCCTTTACCTAATGAAGACCATGGAACAACACAAAGGCATTAAGACAAGTTGTACTCAAAAAGCATCATACACAATGAATCAAGTTACCTTTTCAGTGTTTTCAGTACTTACATCAATAATCCTGCACGATTAAGCTCTAGAAATTGTCTGTCTCAGTCACGAACGCCTCCATCACCTGATCATTTGGAATTTGGAGACAAAGAAAAAAACTGTCCCAGAGTGGCAAAGTAAATATCAATGCAGGTAAAAGAGTGAGAGAGACTAAAGTTGGCAGAATGCTGAAGAGACAGAATCAGAAAGCGGGGAGAAGGAGTGAGAGAGTTGTAGAAGATTAGAAAGGAGGGTTTGTTGTGCTCTGAGGGATCAGCTGTATTTGAATATCTGCCCCGATCAGTCTCTCTCATACACAAACACAAATGCATTCGCACGCACACACACACACACACACACACACACACACACACACACACACACACAACTATTGATGAAATGTGTATATGATAATTTTCTGATCAGATTTGCAACTATATGCAACTTTGATGTGTATAACTCTATAAATCACACTATCCGTTATCCACCTTTCTTTCTTCCTTCCTTCTTTCTTTCCGCTGCCACACCTCCTCTTTCTTTTTTTCCCCAAGTAACACTCCCTCTTCATCTATCTACAGTGCTCTTATATAATATTGGCACCCAGAAGTCATGGTTGAACAATTTCTTGTTTCTAGTCGCCCAGGTGTTCTAAATAATAAATAAAATATCAATGGAATATATTTCAAATATATTTTTCTCTCATGAATTCATAGGGGTGCCAATAATTATTGCACACCTATGTTTAACAAAAATATTTTTTTATAAACTTGTGTTTGCAATTGTTTGATATCTTTGATAGTATTTTTTAAATTTTCACAGGATTCTTTGCTCATATTTACCAAGGGTGCCAATATTAGTGGAGGGCACTGTACCTATCTATTTTTCTAGCAGTTATGCTTTCTCATTCTGTCTCTTGTTCTGTCAGTACTCTTTCTCTCCAACTCTTGTTCTATCAGTAACACCGTCTCAACACACAGTAACAACCCAGAAATCAATTGCAGCCAATGCCGTTGTAAATACTGGGGTTTAGATCCCTGACCCAGAGCATTAACCACACAGTGAAAGTTTAATATATATATACATAAGTAAATAAAAAGGTAAAAATAAAAGCTTAAATAAATATGTATCTTAGCTATTATTTTGAAATTAGCTCTTAAAATAAAATACATAGGAAATGTATGGTAACACAAAATGTCTGGAGTGAAAATCTGAGTTTGAAAGGCATTAGCCTAGGTCTGTGTAAACATTATGCCTCAACTATAATCACAGCCATCCTGATATCCAGTACAACAGCACAATTGTGAATATGGTATTGCTTTTATACAACAGTTCTATAAATAAGCAATTAATATTGATTAACTGACATTCCAGAGTCAATATCAGTTTAAATGTAATGAACTATTGCTAGAATTGGAATTTTATGTAACGAACACAAACAAGTTGAGTGATGCAAACAGCAAAATGTACCAGTGTGGTTATACTAAATATCAGCACTCTTGGAACACCACTTGTCCAATCAATTTAGTCGGCTGGAACTAATTGTTTTATAACATGCTGTTAACATATTATACAACTTCAAGGCTGTCAGACCAGTAATTGTGCTTCTTATATTTAAAAAAATGTTGAACAGAAAATTAAATAACAACAAAGTACATTGCATATCTTTATTTACTGATTATATCATATGAATATGTCATTTACCACCATTATTGAAACAAAAGAAAAAAAAGCAAACAGTCAAGAACATTTAGTATTTAAGAAAATGACTTGGAAAATGTATTGAAAGAAATACATCTCACAGCGAATCAATAATGGTTTTTGGTACTGAACATTCACAGTAGAAAGCAGGAAACACCCAATATTACAAAAAAAAAAAAAAATCAAACCTTCAATCACAGTGCACTGACCAAATGGAAAATAACAAACCATGCAAATCAAATTACATCACCAATATATGTATGAATTGTAGGTGTAAACACCTGGTTCTCTGAGCATTACAGTGACATTGAAAATCTTTTGAGGTTTCAGACTTCACTCTGGCACTCACAGCTGGTGATGTGTTTGTAGGTGTACTGTGTGGCTTTGCCTCCGCTGCAGACCAGAGAAATATTTCTCATCTCTGAGGTTTTCTCTCGGCAGCAGACCTGATTATTCTTCAACTGCAGATCTTTCCCAGACCTCACCCATCTACAAAACAACAGCACATGCAAACATTACACAACTGTCTGGCTCTGCCAGTAATTTTAATTATGTAATCAAGCAACCTCATGTGGTCATATGATAACAGTAGTAATTTCAATTCAATTAGGGCGGCTGTGGCTCAGTCGGTAGAGCGGGTTGTCCACTAATCCACTAATCGTAGGGTTGGTGGTTCGAATCCCGGCCCGGGTGATCCCATGCCGAAGCCTCCTTGGGCAAGACACTGAACCCTAAGTTGCCCCCAATGGCAAGCTAGCACCTTGCATGGAACTCTGCTACCATTGGTGTGTGAGTCTGCTCTCATTTGTAAGTCGCTTGTAAATGTAAATGTAAAATTATATTCCTGTAAAGCTGCTTTGAGACAATGTCCATTGTAAAGCGCTATACAAATTGATCAATTGAATTGAATATGTGTGTATATTTTTTTAATCGAGGAATGGATTCCCATTAGACACCCACAAGCTAGAATTATAGATATATTACTAGGAAGAAAAAGATCTTGCATTAAAAAAAGCCATACTTATTAAAGGAGAAGTCCATCATAAAATATAATAAATTTGTTTAGCTAACAGATATCTTTGATGAGTTTAGTAATTCCGTTGCTAATGTGTTGGTTGGTGGTGTATTTTCGTTATTCCCAGTGAGACGTGAGATGTCGTGTCCCGCGGTGACGTCACAGGGGGACTTTTTGCGTGCTTGTCCCCTTTTGCTTGTCCAAGTTGTCCCTTCACCAGCCTCTATTATATTTTCTCTCACAATCAGTGAAGTTTGTCATGCTGACGGAGAACAGAGGAAGCGGGAACTCGTCAGTTTTGAAGACTTTCCCATTGTGGAAAGCTTTGTAAAAAAAAAAGTTACAGCTTTACCTCTGACTGTTAACAAAGCGTGGATGCCGGAGACTCCTTCCTTCATTCCCTTAACTGCATAGTGTTACCAGACTGCAACATTTAGTTTATCTCTAGTTTTTTGATCAGCAAGAACACAAAACTACAATTTTCTTATGAAAAGGGTTGGGGGGGGGGGGATTGGCTTTAAATTGGCATAAAAAATGCCGTGTCACATGATCAGGAAGAGTTCATCGGTGTGAAGTTGGGGCGGCGGTGTGGGGTTTCTGCGGTTCGGACAAGAGATATTTTAGTAAAGTGTGTTTGCTCAGTGACTTCGAACATGACAGACTGGTTATGCAAAGCATCTTTATACCATGTTTATCTCCATTAGCATAATTATGACAATTATTTTTGGTAGGTTACCTCAGGGGGGAAAAGGAGTGTGTGTGTGTGTGTGTGTGTGTGTGTGTGTGTGTGTGTGTGTGTGTATAGCCTAACTTTTGTTTGAGTAGATCAGTTTAATGATGTGAGATTCCTCCTCGGAAGTCAAAATCCAGATTCCAAAAAGCATCACAGATCTTTCTCCTGTTAGTCTATTTGTTAGCGTGTGTTCATTATTGTAGCAGCAGGAAACACAGATGCGTATTATTTACACACCTGGAGTGTAGGGCATTCATTCTAAATTATTTTGCTTATTTTATTCTTCAGTGCAAGCGTTTTCTCTTCATCTCTTTTACCTTCTGCTTCCTTGTGCTCTTCACCTATGGCTTCGTTTTCATTTCACTTCGTTATCGCCTCACCGGTTCAGATCGAGTTTCTCGAAAGAGGAAGGTGTTTTGTTTTTGTGTTTTTACCTAATGAAAAGGCAGAATCTGTACGGCTCGGTGATTAGTGTTACGGCGTTAAGTTTCAGGAAGCTGTTGTGGGTGTTTGTGTGAACGAAGCGATCCATGTGTCAGTTTTGGGGATAGCGGTGGACAAATAATACATTTGTTAGTTGAATCGGAAAGGGTCGTCCATCATCTTTCCACACCTAGAAGGTTTGGGCGACCGGCCGAAAATATTGTGCCACGATTCTCTAACACAGTGGTTCTCAACACGGGTGCGTGAGAAATTGTTTTCAAGAAACAAAACACAGACAGGGCATCATTTGGGTACTCGGTGTATTTTATTGCTTTTCAAACAGAATGTGCATAAATGAAAAGCCCCACGTTCCCACTCTCTCTGTATTTTTTTTTTAGCTGGGGAGATGCGGAGCTTATCTGTAGTTTATCTAGCTGTCAGTACAGACCAGTGCTGCCAACTTGGAGACTTTTCTTTGCTTAAAAAAGAGCGCCTAATGACAAATCAAGTGACTTTTTGGACAAGCTTTTGCAACGTACCAAATGTCGGCAATACTGTCCTGCAAGCTCAAGGTCTTGCTTTTTCGCTGCACTTAAGCCTGGTTTATGCTCAACGCATCCACAATAGCGCTAGGGAGTGCATGGGCATTCGAGCGAGTTGAGTGCGTGAGGCCTTTTTTTGTAACTTGCTGTGTGGTGCCGCGTCCGAAAATGAATGACTTGGAGGTGACTCTTGCCAAAAGGTACGATCGTACAGGTATCTCTATAATCCATCCAATGCGGAACCATAGAGATATCCAGATGGCACAAAATTCATGAACAAGTTTTTAAAAATAGCGATTTTGATTTGCTTTGTAAATACTGTTGAAAGAATAAAGCCAAAGCTGAAAGGTTTTTTAATGGTGTACCATGTTTTCATTCATAAGAATATTCAAAAATAAACACAGTCACTACACTACACCTTCAGACCCTGATTAAACCTCATTCTGTTTTTTTTATACATAGAGATGTTTACACTGATGGGCGAACAATCACCTAATTTTGTAAATGTGAGAAATGACATTTGCAGGAAGCTCCCACTTTTTGCTTATGTCTACTCTAATTGCTAACATTTACTAAATGACTACAATAACAGTACAATAATAGTCTATTTCAAGAAAGTAAATGTCCATGTTTAATAAAAATCTTATTGAAATGAATAAAAAAAATTGGGTTTCAATTTAGTTGTTCAAGGTTGTTAAATTTAGTTTTATACATGTTCTCATATTTATAGCTGTATTTTGTTGTAATGTGACAAGTGATAATATCAAGGTTTATTGGGTTTTATGATTCTTTGTTTTATACTGTGGGTTTTAGTTAGGGATGCACCGATATCGATACCAGTACTCGGGACTCGGCCCAATACTGTGCTCATACCCGATACTGTGCTCATACTCGTAAAACGACCCCGATACCCAGCACCAATACCACTTTGACCACGTAACATAGTGGATCGACACACAGAGACGGGCAGGAAGTAAGTGCAGGAGCGCTGTTAGTGTTAATTATTAAAGAAATCAGCAAACAAATAAAAACAAGAAATGCGGTCTAGGTTGAACAGGTCTATCTGGATCAAACATGGGACTATGGTCTAGGCATTACTCAGGAACAGAGCAGGGACATGAGACTGCTAGCATGCTACACGCATTAACTACTGCATTAATACATGAAGCTATAGCTATACGCGTTAAACACTACGAACGTTACTTAAGGATGCAACCGATAATACTGCGCAAAGTGCACAGCCACACGAGGGGTTTAAATAGACAACATAATTACACTAAACATATACACCTGGATTGTGCTCTACGATGGACTTTCACCATGTCCACGGTGTACCCCGCCTTGTGCCCGATGCTTCCTGGGATAGGCTCCAGGTTCCCCGTGACCCTGAAAAAAGAGTAAGAGGTAGAGGATGGATGGATGGATGGATGGATGGATGGATGGATAAACACCTGGTCAAATTAAGCTACTTCCTCGCACATCCAGCCCATGTCCAGCCGTAAGAGAACAAAATCAAAACAATTGTCACGTGACTTCAGCTTCACCACTGATATTTGGACTAGCAGTGTAAGCCCAATGTCTCTTATAAGTTTAACAGCACAGTGGATTGATGAGGATTTTACTCCACAGAGAGTCGCTTTACAAGCAATGCAGTTTATGGGTTCACACACTGGCCAAGTCAAAGAAGGTGCGTTTGATGACATGCTTCAGACGTGGGGCATTCCGAAAAGTCTGAAGTACTCGTATCGGCGAGTACCCAAACGTAATTACTTGTACTTGTACTTGGTCTGAAAAAAAGTAGTACCGGTGCATCCCTAGTTTTAGGGAAGTTTATTGAAAATAAACATCGTCAACTACAAACACAACAATTCCTCCTCAGCATTCAGCAACTCCATGCGAGACACCTTGTTTGTAAACGGTTGAGACCCTCTGGTGTATGAGATGCGTATATAAATATATATATATATATATTTAATGCACTTAAAACAGAAAATATATGGTAACAAGAATTCTGTGGAGGTAGCATAGATGTATGTATGCCACACTCCAACCATGTGGGGTGGGGGGTGGGGGGTGGGGGATCTCTCAGCTAAAAAGACCAAAACTATTTTTTTCTTTTGCAGATGAAATAGTTTTACTACAGAAGTTATTAATTATATTAATATGAAGCATGAAAATAAATTGATAGAGGCATTAATTAAATAAGTAAAGGGCTTTATTTCACTTCTTGTTAGCCAAAGTTATCTTTGCTATTCAAAATGTTCTGCATTTTCCAAGACTATTGATATCTAGTAAATGTCTTTATGTTGTTAAATAGCAGTGTTTAAATCATATAAAGAAACCTCAAAGTTAATGTCAAAAATATTGTCTGTAAAAATCCACTTTTTCACTTGTAATCAGTTCTCACTGCATAATCTTGAACTCTCTAAAACAATTAAGATACAAAAACATATGACAATGTATCACTAAATATTTCACATTTAAGAATACTGATTGTTTTACTGACCAGGTAATGGAACAGTCTAATCTTGGGAAATGTATGGAATTCTGTGTAAATATACAAAGTAAATGCTGCATTCAAAGTGTGTTGTAACAAGCAATCTCAGGGCCACATACAATATTGTAAGAGAATTCCTAGATCAGAACAGCTCATATTACAAACTGTACACTGTACAAATTTTCATTATGTAATCAGCAGGAAAAAAGCTTATAGAACATGTCAGTTTTAGCCAAATTAGAATTCAGATACTGGTCTCGTTATCCAGTTCTTCCTTGCACTTCACAAAAGCCAACGGAGCATTTCCATTATCGCTGGTTATGTTGTTGGCTTCTGGCTCTGTGCCTTTGGCCTGGTTTTGCAGTGCCAACTGCCGTTGGTGGTGTGATAGTCTGTTGAATAGTAGCATCCACAGCAGAAAGCCCAGAGAGGACAGGCCATAGATGAGGCCCAAGAAAGTCATTCTGAAGGGTAAAAACAGTCATGTAAAAAAAAATTTAAAAATGCTTACACTACACGAATCATACCATCCATTTTAAGTGTACTTTAAGTTTACCAATTAGACCCACAACTACATTTCATACTATGCTGCGCAAAATATAGAGGAACATTCTCATATACAGTGCCTTGCGAAAGTATTCGGCCCCCTTGAACTGTTCGAACTTTTGCCACATTTCAGGCCTCAAACATAAAGATATAAAACT
>JAFFST010050186.1:4595-19595 GCA_022414735.1 Noturus placidus | reverse complement strand
TAATCTCTAAATCTGCACTGACTGCAATCCTCCTCATACGGCTAAACACAACTCACCTTCGCAGGTAATCCTCTGTGGAGGAGAGAGCCAGTTAACACACACACACACACACACACACACACACACACACACACACACACACACAGTATTGGCCCAAAAGGTTATTTTGGGGAGTTTTTTGCCCGTTTGTTTGAGGTAGTTTAATCCAAAAGTATTAGTTGTGTGGAATGTTAGTGTTAGCATCGATATTAGCTTTAGCAGTGGCTAATATGAGTCATGGTTTAGCCGCTAGCATCTGTGGAGTTAGCGCACTATGCTTAGTCATTATGTGCCCTTTCAGAGGGACACTGGAAAGAACAAGCGGGATGCGATGAGATTATGGACAGTGTCTTAACACTCGTCCTCTTCCTGTCTCATCCCTCGCTCCACCATTACAATGCCACCCAATCACATCCTGTGTTTTTCTCTCCTCCATTTTCTACCTTCCCTTCTTTAACAGCAGTGTGAGTTGAGACTCTACAGTTAGCTGATTATTTATTATACACTATTTGTTTTGATTATTTGTTTTTACCCAGAATTCCTTGCTCTGTCATTCCACAGGTACAGCATTGTTTCTCCAGATGAGGAAAGGCTGAAGATCTCGAGTCTCGGGCTTCACAACGGCCACAGCTCACCTGGGAGCGCCATGAGCAGCGCCATAACTAGCATAGGTGGCTACAACATGGAGAACAGCTACAATGGGAAAATCTCCACGAGGGGGCGTGGCCAAGTGCGAAGCCGTTTCGTTAAAAAAAATGGACAATGCAATGTAGTTTTCTCCAACATGGAAGACAAATCACAGCGCTACCTGGCTGATATATTCACAACCTGCGTGGACATCCGCTGGCGCTACCTACTGCTCATCTTCTGCATGACATTCATGGTGTCATGGTTGATTTTTGGATTTATTTTTTACAGTGTGGCCCTCGCACATGGAGATTTTGATCCTGATCACCACGTGAGGGGGCAAACGGGGGCAGGAGCACCAGGCGAGGGGCAACAGAAGGAGTGGAAACCATGTTTGCTCCACGTCGAAGGTTTTCTTGGTGCCTTCCTTTTTTCAATTGAAACTCAAACAACGATTGGATATGGCTGGCGCTGTGTCACAGAGGAGTGCCCAGTTGCTGTGGCAACAGTGGTGGTCCAGTCCATTTTGGGATGCATCATTGACTCATTCATGATCGGTACGATCATGGCCAAGATGGCGCGTCCCAAGAAGCGAAACCAGACGCTGCTGTTTTCCCAAAACGCCATTATAGCTCTGCGTGATGGGAAGCTGTGCCTCATGTGGCGTGTCGGAAATCTCCGGAAAAGCCACATCGTTGAAGCTCACGTCCGAGCACAGCTGATTAAACCCAGAGTAACAGAGGAGGGCGAGTTCATTCCGCTGGAGCAGACGGACCTGAATGTGGGTTATGATGAAGGCACTGACCGTCTTTTCCTCGTCTCACCTCTTGTGATCGTTCACGAGATTGATGAAGACTCACCATTTTGGGCCATGAGCCGCTCTGACCTGGAAAACGATGTCTTTGAGATTGTCGTGATTCTCGAGGGAATGGTAGAAGCCACTGCTATGACCACACAAGCACGGAGCTCATACCTTTCCCATGAGATCCTTTGGGGTCATCGCTTTGAGCCGGTTGTGTATGAAGATCAGGATCGCTATCAAGTGGACTACGCTCGCTTCCACAAGACATACGAAGTTCCTTCAACTCCGTTATGCAGTGCTAAGGAGCTGAGTGAGTTAGCGAGTCATCAATCATCCAAAGCGTCATCACAATCCGGGACACCCATTAGTCGAAGGGCACAATTTCTGCGACCACCTTGCTCACCCAGTGCATTCTGTTATGAGAATGAAGTGGCTCTGTACTCTGGGGAAGATGAGGATGAGGAAGGGATAAATAAGAGCAGAGTGGAGGAAGGTCTAACTACACTAGAAACGGATCTGACAGTGCTGACCACGACTGGTATTCCACCAGAATTCCAGAAAATGTTCCAGGACACTCCAACAGTAACTTCTGGAAGCAACGTCCTCTGTGTGCTGGACATGGACAATCAGATGGAGTTTGATATTCTTCAGACATCCATTCCTCTTGATCCTCTGACCTACAAGAGCGAATCAGAGATATGACACTATGGATTTGGAGGTGATTAGAGGTGTTTCCCAACAGAGTTCCATACTCTCCCCTCGTTTTAGAACGACTAACACAAATGAAGTTGATGAAGGGAACAGGGATTATTGTGTTGGCATTTTTGCACATTTTTCAGAGATTTGGATTTGTCAGTAAACTGTATATAGAAACGATTTGCCTGCTTGAATTTGTACATTTCCTTGCTCTGAAGCTCTTGAGATTCTTTCTGAAGACAAAAAAAAAAAAAAGACAAAAAGTGTGACTGTCTTCTGATCCAGGTGGTTCTCACATCAGAGTCTTTAATGGTACTGAAAGGATCATGTGATCCATGAGGACTGATCACAATCGAAGAAGATGAGATGATGAACTCTGAAATATAGATGCAAAGTTATTTTAGTGATTTATCTGAACAGTATAATGCAAATATTCAAATTAAACAAGTAAATATAGACGTTACCAAAGGAGGAAATTCACACAGGACAAGAAGAAAACTCAGAAACAACATCTCACAACCAAAACTGTATATCAGAAAAACGAGTTTATTTACGGCACTACTTTATCTTCTAGGGCACTGTATAGATTAGAGTTATCCATGCCTGGGGCGTCATAACCATTCACATGTGCCACATACATTTATTTTTCAGCTCTGACATAGTATTTAAATAAAATATATTTACATTAATTTGTTTATTAGACCATTCTAGTATTTTCTCTCACCAGATATTCTGAGTCACGGCTCATTTGAACACCGTCCGTTGCCTTCGTTCAGTTTATTATTAACTCCAGTAAAATAGAAAAACATAAACTAATGCCACAGAAAACAGGCTAAAACCGAGCTAGCATAGAAAACAGGCTAAAACTGAGCTAGCATAGAAAACAGGCTAACACGGAGCTAACCTTATACTAAACATGCAAACTAGCTTTATAGTACAAATACACTTACATTATAGTAAACAGGCTAATCACAAAGTAGCATAATAGTAAAGAAGCTAAAGTACAAACTAGAATTATGCTACAAAGGTTAGCATTAACCTAACAAGCTAAAACACAAACTAATGTTAAAGATGTTATAACACATATATAAGGAATATTATAGAACTTATTCCCGGTCATTTCTGCTTCATATCCTGTCCATGTAAATGAAACCAACGTCAGACGTGAACGTGTGTGTCGACCCTATTAAACAGGGGGAAATCAAACTAAAATTAAAGTGTGTGTATGACGCTCCTGGGACATGCTCATAGATATTTTAGATATCAGAAGGTTTTATTCTAGAGTAATTATATTATGGGATGTAGCCGCAAAAACAATATTTAAAGCAATAGTCTGAGAATGAACTTTATACTCTATCTGCACTTTGATTCATCCCTCTTCAGGTGAAATATTTTGATTTATTTTTATTCAGGAATGAGATTAAACGCATGCACTGAGCTTTTATAAAGAGTATCTGTTTAGCTTGCAGCTGGAATGAATTTAAAAAAGCCAAGGAACTGAGCTGAAGGATCGGTATGTTGGTGAACGGTTTTGTACTATTGCAAATATAACGTTGTGTGTGTGTGTGTGTGTGTGTGTGTGTGTGTGTGTGTGTAGTAGGCATGTGCCAGTATTACATTTTTACCTTTTGGGGAACTAGTTTTTCTTTTGAGTATGTCTTCATTGCGTTTCCTTTCTCCTGGTAATTGGATGTGAACTTTTTAAGACAGCTGCACATGCAACTTCACACTTTAAACCTTTTTCAAATGCTGTGGCACGATAAATACAGTCCCGTCTGAACCGATTGGAACACAAGGCCAGTTTATTAGTGTGTGCTCTACACCACAGCCATTTGGGTTTGAGATTAAAAGATGGAGATGAGACGAGAGTTTAGGATTTCAGCTTTTATTCCCTGCTGTTTACATCTAGACGTGTTACACATCATAAAACATGGAACATTTTGTATCAGACCAGCCAATTTTAGGTGAGAAAAAGTATAGGAACACACCAGTCTTAAAGTAAATGAAAGAAAATAACACTAAATATTTGGTTGTGTATCTGTTACTCGGAGTAACGGAATTACTCCTGCGACTCACTCACACCAAACTGTTGCGTTTCTTCTTCTGTGAAGCTTCTCCAGGTTTCTCCTGCAGCTTCAGTAGTTGTGTTTCGGGGGGTTTCTCCCTTCAGTCTCCTCTTCAGGAGGTGAGATGCTGATCAGATGGGTGAAGGTCTGGTGATGGACTTGTCCAGTCTAAGACCTTCCACATTTCCCCCTGATGAAGTCCTGTGTTGAGGTGAAAGTGTGTTTGGGATTGTTGTCTTGCTGCATGATGAAGTTCCTCCTGATTCATTCAGATGCGTTTCTCTGTAAATTATAAGACAGGATGTTCCTGTAAACTTCTGAATTGATTGTGTTGCTCCATCATGAGTTCCATCATCAATAAGATTAGTGAGAATGTTCCAGAAGCAGCCATGCAAGCCCAAGCCATGACTCCACCATGTGTCACAGATGAGCTCGTATGTTCTGGATCATGAGCAGATCCTCTCTTTCTCCACACTTTGGCCTTTCCATCACTTTGGTAGAGGTTCATCTTGGTTCCAGAACTTTTGTGGATCATCTCCATATTTCTTTGTGAATTCCAGTCTGTCTTTCTGATTCTTACTGCTGATGAGCGCTCTGCATCTTGTGGTGTGGCCTCTAACTTTCTTCCCTTGAAGTCTTCTTCAAACAGTGGATTGTTAGACCTTCACCCTGCTCTGTGGAGGTTGTTGGTGATGTCACTGACTGTGAGTTTTGCATTTTCTTCACAGCTCTCACGATGTTTCTGTCATAAACTGTTGTTGTTTTCCTCGGTCGACCCGTTCGGTGTCTGTTCCTCAGTACACCAGCAGTTTCTTTCTCATAGACAGCTCTTTGATCTTCATGTTGGTTTATCCTTTTTAATAACAAATGCAGTCTTCACCGGTAAAACCAAGATTAGATGTTCAGAGCTATTTAATGTTAAAAAATTAATTCTCTTTCTTTTCAGGTTAATCTTTTGATCTCAAACCCAAATGGGTTCAGTCTACGGCAAAAACAAATGAACTGGCCTTGCTGTTCCAATAGTTTTGAAGGGGATGTATGTGTCAACTTCTGAAACACATGTGTAAAAACAAAAGCACAATGCATCCTTTCAGTTTGGGTGATATTTTATGTTTTATGTAGAACCCTACAACAGCATTTTTTCCTATAAGGTTTCCAAGAAAGGTTCTTTGAAAGCCTTCTTCCTAAGAGTGTAGCTCATTCTGTGGAGTTCATGTTGACTGATAAGACATATTCAGTAGGACAGGTTCCACCTATCAGTTCCTGATCCAAGAATAAGTACCAACTATGGAGCAGGAACTGGAAATGTTACTGGAACTCTGTCTCAGGAACTAAAACAGGCTTCATTTTGTGAGTTCCTGAAAATAGTTCCTGATTCTTGAAATGAAAATGTCCACAATATTTTATTAAGATAAATTAAGATATAACAGATAATTGGCACATGCCTTGTGTGTGTGTGTGTGTGTGTGTGTGTGTGTGTGTGTGTGTGTGTGTGTGTGTGTGTGTGTTAAAGACAATGCATGTTTATGTTTTCTTTCAAATGCAGTAAAATGCAGCTAATGCAGATAAAATCTGAGGTTTGTAATCCACTATTGTGTTCATGTGTGAAGCCAGAGAGAAAGATCTCTCTCTCTCTCTCTCTCTCTCTCTCTCTCTCTCTCTCTCTCACACACACACACACACACACAGACACATACACACACACACACAGGATGATATTATCGATCCTTTACTGCTATCTTTCTTGCTTGATCTTGTTCTTTTTGTTGTGTTGTGTTATATTGTCTTCCTGCTCGAGTCTCTCGGTTAGCATGATAACAAACCTGAAATGTAACTTGATGAAGCCTCAAAGCTTCTACAGATGCACTTTATTTCCTCCTGTACCATATGAAAAATAAATATTTATATTATAAAATCTTGTGAATGAATCTATTTTGCTGTGTACTGACACTGCGTGACACTGACCATGTTGAGTTTGAGGTTTAGACATTACACAACACAAACAGAAACCCACATCAGAAACCCTGTCACGTCCTGCATCCTGTTAGTGGTGTAACACCCACCCCTGCTGGTGAAAGTGTGTAAGTGCAGCTGGGGCCAGTTTTTAAAACACAGCGAGGACAATTATGTCCATCCATCCGACAATTACGTGTTTCTGTTAAATACTCTCCTGCTGTATGTGCTGAAGAGGAGCAACATGATGACATCATCATGAGAGAGAGAGAGAGAGAGAGAGACAGAGAGAGAGAGAAGGAGAGAGAGAGACAGACAGAGAGAGAGAGAGAGAGAGAGAGAGAGATGAACTGCCGTTTTCTCTTTCCACCACTAGATGTCTGTGAAGACCAACAGGATACACACACACACACACACACACACACACACACACACACACACACACACAGACATGAATGAATGGCGAAGCAATCCTTTAATTTCTTTTCTTATTTATTTGTTTATTTATTTATTTATTTCCGGTGTCCTTATGTTCTGGATTTTTATTTATTTATTATTGTTACCATTATTATTGTGTTTAGGTAAAATATCCTGAATGCACAGAAACATAGTTTAAAAGCACAATATATTTATATTATTATTACTAATCTAAATCTGCTGAATATTAAACAAACATGACAGCAGGAAACATGAAATCGGTTAGGGTTATGTTTCACATTGGCGTTATTCAGTTAATTAAGTTTATCTTGAGTTTGTTTAAATACTGTAATTTATTAATGAAATTATTAATCAGCGTTAAATGACATGTGGAATGGTGCTAGAGGGGTTCTATCTCTATTTATTATATCTTCTTCTTCTTCTTTACTTATTTTTATGATTATTAAACCATGTAACTGCTCAGAACTTTATCTGGAAAAGATTCTGATTCACCTCATATATGTTGCATTTCATAATAATAATAATAATAATAATAATAATAATAATAATAATAAAATAATAATAATAATAATAATAATAACAATAATAATAATAATAATACAAAAGCAGATTTTATTTTAGAGTTAAAGCTGTAAAGTGTTCTACATTGAGGTTTTATTATTATTATTATTATTATTATTATTATTATTATTATTATTATTATTATAAAGAAATTATCATAAGCTGTGTAGTGGAATCTCAGCACCCCCCCCCCCTGTTTAAAAACAGTTCCTGTGATATAATGATATAATTGAATCATGGATCTTAATCAGGTTAAAACTTCCCACCATAATGAGCTGCTTCCCCTCAAATTTTATTTTCTCTTCTTTTCCCATCCATTCCTCTGCTTTTTGACCCACTCTATTACGCCTTTCCCATCTGTTTTCTCCTCTCTCGCCTCCTTTCCTCTGCGGTATTTTCCCCATTTCATCGCTTTTTCCTTTTGTTTCCTTTCCTAAATGTCAGATTCCTGAAAATGTGCTGTTGTCCTTCATATTGTTCGTGTTAACCGCTTGTGGTCTTTATCCCTTGATAGTGTGCACTCTTTTAGGTGGAACACTTCCTAAAAGCAGGATCTGGTCAAAGGTTTTTCTTGTAAGTCCCTGCAGCGTGTGTGACGCAGTGGATGAGTGTAATCTCTCAGCACACCTTGGTCTACATTCGCAGGATTCCAACATTACACAGGCTTCTGATGCTTTCTGGGATGGAGGTAAACCTCATCCTCTAACAAGCTGAAAATGCATGTGTTCAGATTAGTGAGCAACAAAACGACAAACGAGCATTATTTTATAAGTATGTGTATGACACGGAGCTGAGACTTTTTCAATTCAATGTAAATTAGAGATGGCATGACAAATCCAAGCAAATGTCTCGAATGATTCCTCAAAACAATCCCGTGGCTTGTACAACGCCTAAGATAAATTAAACAAACAATGTTCACACTGATTAATACGTCATTTGTGTTTAGAAGGTATACTACAGAGCTAGCATCGTTTCTCATTGTAATAAAAAAAAGCTGGACAGTCAATTTCCATGACAGACAACTGTAGACACGAGATAAGATACAAGACAGACTTGTAGGTTTATAGAGTAACGAATCTACAGCAATGTTTTACTCAGAAAGGGATTGAAGGATCAGTCAACACTTAGACATGTGATAAGGTTCTTGGAGGAGCATCCAATCTTTTGGACATCTCCTAGAGGTGGCAGAGGTATGTGTGATTCTACCAAGTGTTTAAGTTCCACATGGGAGAAAGTTAATTAGCACCTTATTTGTAAATGGTAAATGTACCTTATATAGCACTTTTATCCAAAGCGCTTTACACTGTGTCTCATTCACCCATTCACACACACACACACACACACACACACACACACACACCAATGGTAGCAGAGCTGACATGCAAGGTGCTAACTTGACATTGAGGGCAACTTTGGAGTTCAGTGTCTTGCCCAAGGACACTTCGGTTTGTGGAGTCATGTGGGCCGGGAATCAAACCGCTGACCCTACGATTAGTGGACAACCCGCTCTACCACCTGATCAACAGCCGCCCCAGGAGCACGGCATCTAAACATGGAATATAGTTCATAACCTTGTGTGGGTCTGAGTTGGTCCTGTTTCTTTGGAACAGAATGTCTTAGGTTAATGTCTTTTTGCAGATGCTCTTTATCGAGAGCAAATTACAACAACATTAACTTTCTCAGGTACAAATTTGGTATGCCCAGTCATCATACACTTCCTTGTGGACTTTCTGGTGTTACCTAAAGGAAAGCAGAACATTATACTGATACGTTTGGGTTCAGGAACTGCTGGGAGACTGTTTACTGGCATCCATTTCTCTCAGAGTCTCCACACTAGATATTGTCTTGGTCTATATATATATATATATATATATATATATATATATATATATATATATATATAATGTCTTGGTCAATTATATTATCTATTATATAGCTCAAAGGACCCCATTGCATAAGGTTATAAATAGAATATCAGCACTGCAGTGTGTACCATGAGACTGTGTGGCATTTTTATAAACTACATTGCCGATTGAGAACCACTAACTATTTCCATTCTTCAGAACAGAGCTTTTGCTCAGTATTGACTGAGTGGAATTTTGGATTAGATATAACTTCATTTCCTGAAATATGTGTGTGTGTCTCTAGTCATTATATTCTGCGCAGTTATTTTGAACAGGAAGTGCATTTCAGGTTCACGAGGTGCATTTCAGAGGTTTATATCGACTAATATATCAACACATTATGATTTATTTTCGTGGCACTCATGTTGTTAGCTAAGTGAAATCATCCGTTTAAAAACTTTTTAAAAATGTATCTCATTTTTTCCTTAACATTTTCCCTCTCTCTCTCTCTCTCTCTCTCTCTCTCTCTCTCTCTCTCTGTGAGGAACAGTAAGACTCTTTGTCTGTCTGTGCTGATGTAATAACAGACATTCCATCAATCTGGAGACATCGCAAAACTAGCTGACCTACGACTATGCACCCACACATTCACAATGTCGCCACAAAACACTCAGTAGACACACACACACACACACACACACACACACACACACACAGACATGCCAATGTACATGTGAAAAAGCAAGACATGCACTGACAAACTAGGCAGAAGGCTCGGATCTGGTACTGATGGTCCTGCCCGATTTGTACCATGCAAGTCAGTCCACTGCGCATTCACAAATACATCACATTATTAAAGCTGAGTACCACAGTTATAATGTACAGAACCAAAGCCTGAAAATATAACTGCAAACAACAATTAAGGGGCCCAAGCACCTTCTGTTCCTACTGCTTAACAACTGCGGAAGACCAGAAGCCATTGGGACCATCATGATGTTGAGCAGTTAAAAATTTATGGGCAGTTTTACAAATTATAGTGCTACCTACAGATAAATTTTCACAAAACTTCTTAGAGACCTCTAAGATGAGATCCTTCAGCTATCTACAAAGCTTGGCCAAAATAAATCAGAAAGTTGCTGAGACATTCCCTCATGTTCTGTTTGGTGGCTTCACCATAAAATTAGTTTATTCATTATAGATGTCCTGTACATCAAAACTCTGAAGAACAACATTTTTCCCCATGGGGAGTCTCATGATAGTCTGATTCAAATTTGGTGGGATGCTTGAACAAAGTTTGTAGAAGAAGAAGATTAAAAAAATCTTGGACAATCCAATGCTGCAGAAATTAACATCATGGTGTTGTTTAAACTTGACCCAAAGGTAATTGGAACCATGTTTTTTAGATATTCTATATTATTGTAAACATACAGTATGTCGAACATATGACTACACCATGCGTTACGTAATTATGTGGCACCAACCAATTCCAACTCATCTGCGCTACCTGATTATGTAGCATCGACCAATCCCAACTCACCTCATTACCTCATTATGTAGCACCGACCAACCCCAACTCACCTGCCTTACCTCATTATGTGGCACCGACCGATCCCAACTCAATGGCATTACCTCATTATGTGGCACCGACCAATACCAACTCAACGGCGTTACCTCATTATGTGAAACCGACCTAGCATAACTCACCCGCGTTACCTCATTATGTGGCACCGACCAAGCCCAACTCACCTGCATAACCTCATTATGTGGCACCGACCAAGCCCAACTCACCCGTTTAAGCTCATTATTTGGCACCGACCAAGCCAAACTCACCAGCATAACCTCATTATGTGGCACCGACCAAGCCCAACTCACCAGTTTAAGCCCATTATTTGGCACCGACCAAGCTAAACTAACCAGCATTACCTCATTATGTGGCACCGACTGAGGACAACTCACCCGCGTTACCTCATTATGTGGCACCGACCGAGCCAAACTAAACAGCGATACCTCATTATGTGGCACCAACTGAAAACATCCCAATGGCGTTACGTTATTATGTGGCACCGACCGAGCCAAACTCACCCACTTGAACTCATTATTTGCCACCAACCGAGCCCAACTCACTCGAGGTAACTCATTATATGGCACCGACCAAGCCAAAACCATCTGCGTTACCTAATTATGTGGCACCGGCTGAGCCCAACTCTTTACCTCATTACTTGGCACTGACCTAGCCAAACTTACCAGTGTTACCTCATTATGAGGCACCGACCGAGCTCAACTCACCTGCTTTACCTCATTAATTGTCCACCGACCGAGCCAAACTCACCAGTGTTAACTCATTATGTCGCACAGGCTGCGCCCAACTCACCCACGTTACCTCATTATGTGGCACCGACCAAGCCCAAGTCACCCACTTTACCTCATTATTTGACACTGACCGAGCCCAACTCACCCGCGCTACCTCATTATTTGGCACCAACCGAGCCCAACTCAAGCACGTTATATCATTATTTGGCATCGAGCGAGCCCAACTCACCCATGTTACCTCATTATGTGGCACCGACCGAGCCCAACTCACCCATGTTACCTCATTATGTGGCACTGACTGAGCCCAACACACCTGCTTTTCCTCATTATGTGGCACTGACTGAGCCCAACTCACCTGCATGACCTCATTATGTGGGACCGAACGAGCGCAATTCAACGGCTTTACCTCATTATGTGGCAGCGGCCGAGCCCAACTCACCCGCATTACCTCATTATTTGGCACAGAGCGGGCACAACTCACCTGCTTTACCTCATTATTTGGCACCGATCGAGCCAAACTCACCCATGTTAGCTCATTATGTGGTACCGACTCAGCCTAACTCACCTGATTTACCTCATTATTTGGCACCGACCAAGCCAAACTCACCTGCATTACCTCATTATGTGGCACCGACCGAGCCAAACTCACCCATGTTAGCTCATTATGTGGTACCGAATCAGCCTAACTCACCTGATTTACCTCATTATTTGGCACTGACCAAGCCAAACTCACCTGCATTACCTCATTATGTGGCACAGACTGAACCCAACTCAATGCAGTTACCTCATTATTTGGCACCGACTTAGCCCAACTCACCCACGTTACCTCATTATGTGGCACCGACCGAGCACAACACACCTGCTTTACCTCATTATTTCGCATTGATCGAGCCCAACTCATCCAATTTACCTCATTATTTGGCATGGACTGAGCCCAACTCACCAGCATTACCTCATTATTTGGCACTGACCAAGCACAACTCACCAGCATTGCCTTATTATGTGGCACCAACCGAGCACAACTCACCCGTGCTACCTCATTATGTGGCACCGCCCGAGCAAAACTCACCCGCGTTACCTCAATATGTGGCATCAACTGAACTCATCTCAACGGCATTACCTCATTATTTGGCACAGAGTGGGCACAGCTCACCTGCTTTACCTCATTATTTGGCACCGACCGAGCCAAACTCACCCATGTTAGCTCATTATGTGGCACCGACTGAGCCCAACTCACCTGCTTTACCTCATTATTTTGCACCGACCAAGCCAAACCCATCTGCGTTACCTCATTATGTGGCACCGACTGACCCCAACTCAACGGCATTACCTCACTATGTGGCACACCCATGTTACCTCATTATGTGGTACCGACCGAGTCCAACTCACCTGATTTACCTCATTTTGTGGTACCGACCAAGACAAACTCACCTGTATTACCTCATTATGTGGCACCAACTGAACCCATCTCAATGGCGTTACCTCATTATGTGGCACAGAGTGAACCCAACTCAACGACTTTACCTCATTATGTGGCACCGACTGAGCCCTTATCATCTGCGTTACCTCATTATTTGGCACCAACCGAGCCAAACTCACTAGCGTTAACTCATTATGTTGCACAGGCTGAGCCCAACTCACCCACGTTACCTCATGATTTGGCACCGACCAAGCCCAACTCACCCACTTTACCTCATTATTTGGCACTGACCAAGCCCAACTCACTCACTTTACCTCATTATTTGGCACCAACCGTGCCAAACTCACCAGCGTTACCTCATTATGTGGCACCAGCTGAGCCAAACTCACCTACATTACCTCATTATGTGGCACCAACCGAGCACAACTCACCTTCGTTACCTCATTATGTGGCATTGACCAAGCCAAACTGATCTGTCACCTCATTATGTGGCACCGACCGAGCCAAATGCACCCATGTTACCTCATTATGTGGCACCGACTGAACCCAACTCACCTGCTTTACCTAATTATGTGGCACCGACCAAGCCCAACTCACCTGGTTAACATTATTATGTGGCACCGACAGAGCCAAACTCACCCACATTACCTCATTATTTGGCACCAACCGATCTCAACTCAATGGCGTTACCTCATTATGTGGCACCGACTGATCCCAACTCAACGGCTTTACCTCATTATGTGGCATCGACCGAGTCAACCTCACCCGCGTTGCGTCATTATGTGGCACCAACCGATCCCAACTCACCCGTGTTACCTCATTATTTGGCACCGACCAAGCCAAACTCATCTGCGTTAGATCATTATGTGGCACCGGCCGAGCCTAGCTCACTCGCATTACCTCATTATGTGGCAAAGAGCGAATACACCTCACCAGTGTTACTTCATTATGTGGCACCGGCTGAGCCAAACTCACCCATGTTACCTCATTATGTGGCACAGACAGAACCCAACTCAACGGCATTACATCATTATGTGTCACCGACTGAGCCCAAATCAATGGAGTTACCTCATTATGTGGTACAGAGCGGGCACACCTCACCAGTGTTGCCTCATTATGTGTCACCGAGCCGAACTCACCCATGTTACCTCATTATGTGGTACCGACCGAGGCAAATTCACCTATGTTACCTCATTATGTGGCAGCGACCAAGCCCAACTCATCTGCTTAACATTATTTTGTGGCACCGACCGAGAAAACTCCCCAACATTACCTCATTATGTGGCACCGACTGAGCCAAACTCACCTGTGTTACCTCATTATGTGGCACTGACCGATTCCCAACTCACCCGTGTTACCTCATTATGTGGCACCGACCGAGTCAAACTCACCCGCGTTACCTCATTATGTGGCACCAACTGATCCCAACTCACCTGCTTTACCTCATTATGTGGCACTGACTGAACCGAACTCAACGGTGTAACCTCATTATGTGGCACCGACTGAGCCCAACTCACTCGCATTACCTCATTATGTGGCACCGACCGAGCCAAACTCACCCGCTTTACCTCATTATGTGGCATAGAGCGGGAACATCTCACTTGCTTTACCTCATTATTTGGCACCGACCAAGACAAACTCATATGCGTTACCTCATTATGTGGCACCGACTGATCCCAACGTACCTGTATTACCTCATTATGTGTCACCGACCAAGTAAACCTCACCCGTGTTACCTCATTATGTGGCACGAACCAAACTCAACTCAGCGGCGTTACCTCATTATGTGGATGAGACCAATCCCAACTCACTCGCATTACCTCATTATGTGACACCGACGAGCCCATCTCACCCGCTTTACCTCATTATTTGGCACCGACCAAGCCAAACTCACCTGATTTATCTCATTTTGTGGTACCGACCAAGCCAAACTCACCTGCATTACCTTATTATGTGGCACTGGCCAAGCACAACTCACCCATGTTACCTCATTATGTGGCACTGGCCGAGCCCAACTCACCCATGTTACCTCAGTATGTGGCACCGACCAAGCCTAACTCACCCACATTACCTCATTATGTGACACCGACCGAGCCCAACTCACCCGCTTTACCTCATTATTTGGCACCGACCAAGCCAAACTCACCTGATTTACCTCATTTTGTGGTACCGACCAAGACAAACTCACCTGCATTACCTCATTATGTGGCACCGACCAAGCCCAACTCACCTGGTTAACATTAT